>JARJLF010002911.1:0-26376 GCA_029378395.1 Mycena leptocephala
GACGTCGGGGGTCGTCCGGCGGCCACCAGTGATTTCCGCTGTGATCGGAAGGACACGAGATTAGATAGTGTCCATCAGTGATCCCCCACTTCACAGCAACCCCTATCCACCGAGTTTCACTGAACGTCAGAGTGGGCGTTCACTGGACCTCCAGTCTTTAATCACCATATTTTTTAAATAATCAATCATTCCTGTGGTCGCTGAATCCCGGTGGCTTCCGACGTGTTTTGTATCTACGCTTTTCCTTTGACCGTGCCTCCGACTATCTACAACCTCAGTGACCTCCCTACTCTTGACGAGATTAAACAGGGCCCAGTCAACAATCAGGGGGAAAAGATCTCCTGGCTATTGCCATCGCTCTCAAGCTCTTGCAGCCCGATGAGATCAATAAGAAAAATAATACGGTGACTGCCCTCAAAAAGGCGGTCTTGGGAGCGCTGCAAACCACCTCTGATACACGCTTTCTCAAATTCACGGTCCATCGTCCAGCTACTACTGGTGGAGCAGCTGTAAAGACCAGTGCCGATAAATCAAAGGAAGATGGAGCGGCGCAGAAGAAAGATATTTTCCCTTCAGGGTGAGTTTTGTGTTACACTTCGCTACTTGTCTTGACTCTTTCATTGTAAAGCGCTCATCTGAAACTGCTTACGGGGAATATAAATACCGATCCTCCTCCCCAACACAGACACCTATACAACAGCAAGGAGCCCGACGGCCAGAAGGAAGAAGGAAGGAAGGATCTTGGCCATACCACTAGCGGTATAGTATAGGTGTTCTTCACGAGTCTAACATATACACATTTCAGATTCATCCCTGACTGCTAGTGAAGACGAAGAAATCGCTAAGCCTTCTGGTCCCGCTTCACCTGCGGGTAATATTTTACACCACACTGAAGGAGAGGTGTCCACTCTTTCTAGTACGTTATTGTGCCCTCTTGTGTTCCCTGCTCATTTCGCTCTAGTCAAGGTCAGCTTTTCGGGCGTTGGAACCGGGCCGCGCGAGGTCTGGATCCTTCCCTCCCAAAGAGATGTGATCACGGTCTTTAAGGGTGTGGATGGTAAATATGCCACCTCGTTGAAGAACCTCGTCCCAGCGGCACTTGTCCAATTTGTCCTGTTAAAGGTACGCAGGGCCGTTGGCTAGGGTCCATTATTTTATATTGTTATAGGTGAACACTATTACAAGTTGAGCATTATTGGCGGTTCGGACTATCCCTAGTCTTGTGATATTATTAATCTGCTAGAGGCAAATGCTTCAAAATCCTGGGTGATGATCTTTGGGCCGGTCCCTAGACCTCTACCTTCTTTTAATCTTAATGGGCACAGTATCGGGTATACAGATTGCTTCTGCTATGTCGGGGTGACTTTCCAATCCACGGACCGTAATGTTTTTGCCTTACACTATACTGCTAAGGCCTCAACGGCGCGCAAAACAGGGTTTTCAGTCCTCGGGATTGAATCCTATATAGGTAATCTGCCACCCAAGGAGGGACGGTTACTATACATGGCATGCATTGACCCTCACTTGGTCAGAGGGGCAGACATCATTATTGATGTCGACAATAAAGCCCTCGCTTTCCTCGAAAAGGTCCAAACTGCTTTTCTCCGTCGTCTCCTCTCGGGTGATGGCTCGGCAAGGAGTTTTTCCCCGTTTTTTTTTTTGATTGGACCCACGCAATCCATGGATGTTTTATTGTAAGTGTGTGGATACAGAGATACGGGGATGTACAGAATTTCAATGCAGTGATTGAGTAAGAAGGAAAAGGAAATAGACTAGACCTTAGCTCAAGTCAAAAAGCCTCAGGCAACTACTCGATGGTACATGGTGTGCACCTGCTCTAAATGTCCCAAGATCAGAGATTGTGTAAGCAGGTCCCTCGTTCGATTCGAGGTCGGGTGATGCGTGCTTTAAGAAATTTCTTTTGCTGAGATTTCCTAATTTTTTCGGGGGCAAGTTGGAGCTCGAGCCTCGCTTCGTTCGATACGAGATATTACTAACCATGTTGGGATACAGCGATGCAAAATGGATGGCAAAGCAGTGATTTAGTAAGAAGTAAAAATGAAATAGACTACATAGTACATGTACTTTAGATGAGGTTGAGACTAGGTAGGTAACCACCCGACGGCACATGGTGTGCACCTGTTACAAATATCTAGGGTCCATATAATGTAATCAGGAGACTCGTTCGATTCGGGGTCGGGTAATGTAGCACTGTCGATGATCTTTTTTGGTTGGTTGATTGTTTTTTTTTTGGGGGGGAGCCTCGTTCATTCCCTACGCAATCCATACATGTTTATTGGTGCGTGGATACCGGGATACAGGATGGATGGCAATGCGATAATTAAGTAGGAAGAGGAAAAGGAAATAGGAAAAAAGAAGAGGTGTGTATATTAGAGTCGGAATGAATATTGGACTAATGACGAGCTCGGAAGGATTGGTATCGAGAGAGATGCAATTGTCAAGGAGTGAACGCAGTGGATGAGGCCGAATAGAGGAGTGTGGAGTAGTGACTCGGAGCGAGAGGCGTAGACATTGTTTGGATGATGCCAGTGGATGATGGACAGATAGATACACGGAACGAATCCGGCGCCAGTGGTACTCGGAGGACGAATGAAGTATACAAGGACTTAACTGAGTTGTGTGGTGTGCTTAATTGACAACACCGAGGCGTACCGAGTTCGAGGGAGATACGGTACTTGGAAACACATCCATGAGCGGGGTAACGGTGCGAGGATTAGCACGAATAGTAGATCGCTGCCCTTCATTGAGCCAGCTAGAGGTGCCGAGGGCGAGCCTGGGATTATTCGCCAAAAAAAAAAAAGGTTAACAGTCGCCTGGATTCGGAACGCACCAGATAAATGGGACGCAGGTGCGAGTTATTCGGTGGGAACGACGACGAGAATCGGGTCGTGAAGCGTACTAGTAGATGTCTTGATTCGGCACGCGCTCATACGGCCGACACTGGAGGGTGGGCGAATCACGAAATACAAGGACGCACTTGAAAGTTATTGCCCACCTGAGTATAGTAGATTCTAGTTGGCGAGTTCGCAGGCGGTACATACACATCTTGCGCAGGAATATACGGTTCATTCGCTGAGTTGTTGGCCGGAAACATAGACAGAGATAGTGGAAGCGCCAGTCAGGAATTAGGACTGATAAATAGCCATATTATAAGGCATTTGAACTCATTGGCGTTTGGTGGCGAGGAAATGGTAGTGAAATGCATGTGTTGCTCTTCGGCCTTCGGCTGAGGGTTGCGGTGGTTCAGAGCAAACGCCAGCAGTAAAAGAGTGGCGGATGGCAGTAGTGGATCTAGGGGTGTCCGGGCAGGCCGCTATCGAGCTCATTAATATTGTCGTCGTAGGCTCGATACCAGCCTCTATAGTATAATCTACGTGGATTTCTGAAGACAGTCGTTCAGAATCACGTATACTGTCGTCGTTGAAGGAGGGGAAGAAGGACGGCACAAAGTTTAGTCGCCGGACCAATCACCCTCTTCTTGACAGTATTGCTCGATGGCTTTCTCGTTGCACTGCTCAGCCGACACACTAAAAGCTAGGTGAATATTGGAACGAAGAAGGCTAAAGCGAGGATGAATCCCACTTATAATCGCACAGCAGCTAAATGAGGTCAAGCCGGTCAAGGAAGGCTAATCTCCGCATGGTGTGTCCCCCGCAAGCCCGCGCCCAAGCTCAATCCTGAAGACGCTCTCGCGCGCGCCGCTCGTGGCGCTGGTCGCGCCCAGTGGGGTGCAGGTGCCGTGAGGGTGCCGTTTTGTTGGGGTGCCGCGTGAGTATATGGAGGGGACGGATACATGTGGGGAGGAGGAGATCAGGAGATCAGGTTAGTTCGACTCCCTTCACAGACAGTACAGCACTAACCTTGCCTGAAAGGAGTATGAATGGGACAAGAACGAACAACACGAAAGTCGAAAGTACAACCGGAGCAAACAAAGGCAGAGGCAGACGCACGCTCGTCGTCTTCTTCCGTCACTTCTGGGTGGGGGCTGCTGTTGCGTCTTCCACCTAGCTGTTCCGGCAAAGTCTACTTCACATTCAAATTCGAATTCATCTTCCGTCTACCTCGAGCGGATTTATGAAGAACAATAACGATAACGACCATTTCACGACTACAATTACTCCTACCTCCCCCGGTCCCCTTCTCCTTATCCCTCCTCCGTATCCGCCCCCTTTTATTCCTCCAACGCATCACCCCATGTTCCAACGACGAAACACGACGCGCCGCCGATACAGCTCACGGTGCACACCGTGACGCGACAGACCCCTACTGATCATGGGAAAGAACAAGTAGAGGGAGATCAAGGCGGAGACGCGTGCGCCGCCTCTACCGCGAGCGGCGGCGGGAACATCATCGTTTGCGTATTTGGATAGAGTTTTGATCTCTGCCGGTTCTTCTCATACGGAGGTGTGTCCCGCCGTCTTGTTTTATTCCTCTCATGCTGTACCCGTGCTGACGAGGCTGATAGGACGCGCAGCCAACCACATTCCCACCCATCTTCTGCACCCCACTCCTCCGAAGCCGCCGCAGATGAACATGACCTTGAAGCCCTCGGCGTGCGAGCCCCGCAGACGCAGCCCCCGATGCAGAACGAGCAGCGACACACACCTCCTCCTCATCGCCCTCGGCTCGCACATACTCGCGAGCTTCGGCTTTCCTCTTCTCGCCTCGGATTCATCTTCGTCCGCGGGTGGTTGCAGGAGAGCGAGTACATATGGGGAGGAGGTTCGCGTTGGGGGGGGATCCGAACGACTTGGATAACGTCCAGCCTTCGCTTTCTCACCAGTCCCCCACTCCTCCTTGTTTTACCTCTACACCCGAAAATGCGGCCCTCGGCGAAGGCGCGCGCGTGGATGGAGCAGCAGGAAAGAGCAAGATCCCGAAGAAGGACAAAAAGGCGGGATTGCGAGCATCTGCCTCTTCGTCGACCCGCGCCCCGCGGAGGAGGTGTATGCCGTCGTCGTCCTCTGCTAGTCCCGCTGTTTCACCTTTGGCGTCGCCTGTTGCGAGTCTGTAGGCTCATCGTGTCCAGTTTCGTAGCGGCGATGGAGGCGTCTGAATCAGTGGTGGGAAGTAGTGCGGCGACGGCCTGAGGGTACGGCAGCCCGATGGTGAGAACGTTTGGGGAGGCGATGGAGGGGGTCGCGGAAGCTGTTGCGATTTCTTCGTTCGCGGGGTTTCCGGGGACGTTTGGTCGGAGGGACGCGCAAGCGTTTTCCATTACGCGCCGAGAACAAGGAGGGGGAAAGAAGGTGAGGAGGGAAAGCGACACGGACACGGACAGCCTAGCGATGCCGAGGTTCGCGCCGACCTTTGCGACGCGCAGGGAGGAGGGGGGGGGGAGGTAGCGAGTCCGCCGTTCGCGAGCGCGGGGCACGGACACGATCGCGAGCTGGGGAGTCCGCCTTCAAGTTTCTCCCCATTCCCCTCTATTTCCCGTGGGACTGCGGGCCATGGGTCGCCCTCGCCGCTTTCAGCGGTTTTTCCTGCGTCTTGTTGTTCGCAAGCCCTCCCTCCTCATCGCGACCTTCCTCTGCGGATTCCGTATCCGCGTCCGTATCCGCTCATGCCGCCTCGCAGGCCCAACTCTCATCTTCATCCGCATATCTACAAGCCGCGCACCGCCAAGAGGATCCATACGCCGCCCCGACATCGTACATCACGCATGGATCGGTGCGATCTTGCTGCGCGCGCTGAAGGCGGGGATGTTGGTGTGGGAAAGAGGTGGGGATGTGAGGTTGTTGGGAGGGAGGAGTTTTTGAGTGGGGGTGAGTGTTTTTTATTTATCATTCATTCTGCCCATGTCTTTGCTATTGGGATGCGATGCGAGTATCTTTACTCGCGTCGGTGCTGGAACGCACCTATTTCTTTCTTTATTTTTATCATTTATTGCGGTCTGGCATTTTGGCTGGCGATGCTCGTCTCTCTTTTCTGATTTTCATTTTGTGTATGCCTTTTGCCTGCCCCTCTTTACTTCTTTCGCACCGCTCTCCACTCTAATGCTGACTTTGCTTCTTTCTTGCAGACCCGCACCAACCACCTCCTCCTCGACTACCACCAGGCCCACCCTCCGCTGCACCCACGCCCACCGTTTGCAAACTCCCTGCGGACGCGCGCGTCCTTGCCGCTGCGGGCGTGCACCTCCCTCCCTCACACACCGCCCTCGATTCTGATAACAAATCAACGAAGAAGGGGACGCGAGAGACGAAGGCGCGCAGAAGTTGGTGCGGGTCTCAATATCGGTTTGGGAGGGGGAGGGTTTCGCGCGTTGGTGCTGGGCGGGAGTCTTGGGCGTGGGATTACGTGATCTGTGCCGGTCTTGAATTCGGTCGCACCTGCACCCGGACCCTCTTCAGCTAGCCAAGGAGCAGGAGCGCGACAAGAACGAGAACACGCACGAGAACGAGGACGCACGCCAGCCCCGCGCTCGACGTCGACGCCGCCTGCTGCGGGATGTTCTCCGCTTGCGCGGCGGGAAATATATTATATTATTATTATATTCACAAGACTTGCGGGGCCGCGTGGAGGAGTACTATGAAGCGCGGCGAGCCCAGTCGGATCTTGAAGCCGTCAAGGATGCCGCGGCAGGAGAAGGGTGGTGGCGCGAAGACCAAGGAACACCCCCACATACCGCGCTCGGCGTCTACACCCCCTGGCAAGGCGGGCGGGTTGTGGGAGACGTTCGGGCGGGCGGGCGCAATTTGGGAGGGACCGGCACCAGCAGCACATCGGGTGGGCGCATGGCTCCCACTGGGCCGTGGGAGGGGGAGCCTGCGATGCGCGCGACGCTGTCTGCGTCTTCGTCCCGTCTGTTGGCGCTTGTGGGCTCGGGGTCATACGGGCCGTTGGCTTCAGATGTGTAGGAGTTCGTTGCGCGCGAGAGCGAGCCCGAATACGAACAGGACACGGAAGCGGAGAGAAGTCCACCTCGGGCTCCTCGAAGCCATTGCGTCCACATCGACATCGACATCCGACCCAGAGCTCAGGTCGGGCGAGGAGGTGGTGTACCCGCGTTCCGGGCCGTACCCGTTCGAGTATCCGGGGAAGTACCTGCGGGTATATTCTTGCGAGGACGGCGCGGAGAAGGGGGACGACGAGCGCAGTGGGAGTGAGGACGGCACCCCGCGTGTGAGAGGGTCCGCATTCCCGTGCTCGGTGGCCGTGTATCCCTTCCCGCGCTCTGTGTCGGAGTACCACGTGCCCGCGAAATCGGAGGACGCGCCGCCGACTGGGCTTGTGCGTGCGAGGTTCACGTATGGGCGCGGACATAGTCGGGCGTTGTCGGAGCACTCGCCGTCGGGTGCGACGCAGGGGCATGATAACGCGGATCTGGATGTAGATCCTTACGCAGATCCGGACGAGGATGAAGGGGATGGGGAGATGTGCACGAGGGCAAGGAGTCTTGCACGGTTGAGGGCGCGCAAGGAGGTGAGGGGTGGGGTATGAGCTGTCGGTGGAGTACGAGTATTGAGACGAGCATATCATATGGTTACTTTACTTCTAGGTTATCGGTTCGACTGGTAATAAATATTGTATTGCACAGAGTATGCAGAATGAGAATGAAATGAGAATTAGAAGTACTGGACTGTCAGAATTTCTAGTCCAGCTTGTCAACATCTTTCACGATCCACACTTGAATTCTTTCCAATTTATGAACGAAACAAGAACAAATGGCTCAGTCCGTCTTCAAGAGGGTTTGGTCATTCTTTGCCCTCAACTCGCTGGTGTTATCTCACTACTATTGCAGTTCCCAGACCCAGCTAAAAATTTTAATTATTTAAAACTTTTCACGGCATGGAGTTGAAAGCGAATTAAAAGCCCATACTAATAGGTAAATTGCGCATACAGACTCCCGCCCACATTGGCCTCGGTGCGTCATGTCGCCCGCTCGAGCCGCATCGGCGCGCTCGCGCTGATTCCGGCGTCGGCGAAGATACGCAGCATCCACATACCCGTCTCGATTCCCCAGCACTGCTCTGGGTGTCGCTGGAGTGCTTAGGCTGCGGCTTGGCTGGGGAGATTCGAACGTCGTCTTGGTCTTCTCGCTCGATGGGTCGCTGTACGGTTCGCAGGCTGCTTCGTCGCCGTGGGCCGCACCGTCTAGTCCTCTCACCCCGCCTCGCCTTCACGGAGCCCCGGAAGACCGCGTTGTTCTTTGACGCGGGGCCAATGGCTCCTCCTGACCCATGCGCCTCAATGGAGCCGGTTGACGCTCCGGATCGCGCGGGATCTCCAGCGCCTGGCGACCATTCCTGCTGCCTCCTCGCCTTCAGCGGTGTACTAAGTCGAGATAACGCACCCAAGAGCGCCCAGGCGGATTAAATAGGAGACACATCCCGCCCCGCGGTGCCGGAGCGCGCATGCCCTGATGGCTGCACAGCGCCGACCGCGTCGGCACTGATATCGCTTCCACATCGGTCACTCAGCGGTCGGCGCAATTGAACGACAAACACCCAGCGCTCGGGCACTCAGAAAATATGCATAAGACTCTCCCTCGCGAGCACGACCATCCTTATCGTTGCCCGAACCACCATTAACTTGGACTCGGCCTACGTGCATGTGTGGTATTAACACGAGGAGCTCACGCGTACAGACACGATGCATCCTCATTGCCCTTGCATTGCCCAAACCTGGACTCGGCCTACCGTGACGTGCGTGTGTGGTATTAACACGAGGAGCTGCCACACCTTAAGCATGCGTACAAACGCGATGCACGAACGTGCTAGGCGCCCGAGCCGCTAGGGCAATGCGCGTCGCTGTCCAGCACCTCCCCTCCGCGAGAGCCCAAAATAGCCCTGCGAATCAAGCCTTTGCTTCGACTTTGCTTCAAGGGCGCAGCCAACAAGGTTCGTGGGCTTGTTTCGTTATAGTCACTATCTTAATTGATAATAACCCATAGCGATGAGTCCACGCGGGTCTCATTCGTTCTCAGAGGCAGTGCACGTCCTCTGGAACCAGATGCAATGTTCAATCTTGTCGTGCGTCCTGCCTGGCCTCTGATCCGACTGAAAAGGTCCTACGGATGTTTGCTTGAGGGTAAGGATCGTGGTTGGCATTTGATCAGATGCTGGAGATTCGTGGGAGATCATTTATTTAGAAAAGGCAGTGTAGTGATATATTAGACCACACAGCGCGCCGGGCACGAAGCGCCCTGGCACTTCGTCTGGAATTGCGGAGATGTGCCATATTGATTGTGGGCCCATAATTTTCCTAACTTGAAATCGGCTCAGACACGAAGGGGCAGCAATAAATAAGTTGACCAGTACAGCAAGTGCAGCCGAGGAGCGGAGTTTAAAAAGGCTTCTGACAGGCGGACAGACACACGTAATTTTATTACGAGGGTGACGACGGACGGACAGACGCACGTAATTTTATAAAGAGGGTGAATACAGCTTCTCATCGATCTCATCCCGCGCCCTCTCTCTCTCTCACAACACTGGCTCTTTCCCCTCCATGTCTAGTTTTATTGGTATCGCTGGGGATCTGCATACAACGCTGCCGGCTTCGAGGCAAGATGGCGATCCGCTGCCAGTACTTGGACTAGGATTGGCTGAGCGCCTGGACCATCAGTTGTTGGGACTGAAGACAGAACACAAGGCTGGTGCCAGGACTTCTGGTAAAGTTGTCACAGTTCATAAGTATCACCCAAATTTACTAGGCCTGTTAAAGCCGAAGATATCTCTTGCCAGCCACCGCTCTTGAATCCCGATGTTTTTAAGCACGTAAAGACTGAAGACTCTGCCGTTGTTGCAAAGCTGGTTTATCTTCTTCAAGACCGAGTGTCGTATCAGAGGTTTTTGGCCTGTCGAGGAACAGATGCCCAAACACTTCTTGATCTATTACAAGATGTCAGTAACATTATGGTTTTGCTGCCTGAATATTAAATTGACCAACAAAACAGCTCCTGGATCTCGACTCCTTCCCAGTCAGTAAATCACTCATATTGAAGGCTTTATTACGGCTTTCTCGGGAGTCTGGCCTCCATCCTCGATGTTTTGTGCTCCCGGAGTTGCATAAAGTCGGTAATCAAGTAGCTGCTGGAGGCTTTGGGGATCTTTGGAAGGGCCTGGTCTGCGAAGTAAGCGTCTCAGTGAAGATCATGAGGGTTTTTGAGGACTCAGATGTTCTGTCTATACTCAATGTTGGGTTCTCTTCCCTTTCACAGATACATTTTTTGATTTATAATTATCTAGAAATTTGGCCGAGAAGCTCTCATTTGGCGCCAACTGGCTCACCCAAATGTACTTCCCTTCTTTGGTGTATACTATCTCGATACTAGGCTGTGTCTGGTCTCACCGTGGATGGAGAATGGGAACATCATGAAATTCCTCGAAATCAATAAGCCAGCCACTGGAGTCCGTCTCTCACTGGTGATCATATGTTCAATCTGACACAAAGATTCTTAATTAATTAATTGTGTTAGATCCTGGATGTAGCCCTTGGGCTACAATACCTGCACCAAGAAAATGTGATACATGGAGACTTGAAAGCAGTACTGATTCAGGTCTTCTATGATGCAAAGTACTTTCACTGATCACATGCATAGCTCAATATCCTTGTAACACCCTCGGGCAAGGCCTGTATTGCTGATTTTGGTGTCTCTTCAATCACCCATGCCATGACATTGTTGTTCACCACTTCCACTGCAAATGGACGGGGTGGAACAGCACGCTATCAAGCACCGGAATTATTCCAAGGAGGACAGAACCACTTTGGGTCCGATGTTTATGCTTTTGCTTGTGTCTGCTATGAGGTAAGCATAGTTATTTCTGTTTTGTCCCCTTGTTGTGATATGCTAGGATTCTGGAGATAATGGCGGGAACAATCCCATTTCTTGAATTGTCAAACGACATGGCTGTGATGTTCACAGTCATGGAGGGGAAACGGCCTTCACAGCCCAGGTCATGCACAGGCACAATGGTGCTTGATAGTCTTTGGGAGCTAATCAACAATTGTTGGGAAGGCAGGGTCGAGATGCGTCCAACAGCTCCTCAAATTGTCAAGTGGTTGGAAGGCCCTTCAATTCGGGCAAAAACTATGTCATCCACAACAGACTGGGACCATCAATTCACTTCTAGATTTCGCCGTTCATTGCAGAGCACTGATCTACTACTATCACTTACTCGGATTGAACACATCCTTTTTGGCATGGGTGAGTTCAATTGAAAATCATTCTACATTTTCTGATCTCTTGATACAGAGGCAGTTAAAGGTAGAAATTTTACAACAGAACTCAGAAGAACAAATTGATTCACTGAGCTCTACTCCAGCACATTTTCTAGATGAAAAGAATGAAAATGGTGCTGGGCAAGATAGTTTCTTCCCCTACTTCCTGCACAGCCTTGGTATAGATCTGTGTGCTATTGGCCATCACAATGACATAGTGCAGGTCGTTCAAGAAGCAGTCAAGCTTCAACATAACCTGGCTGAGATGGACCCTTCAGTCACCCAGGATCTGGCCAATTCCTTGTGGAACCTTGGCAATGATCTGCATGCTATTGGCCACAACAAAGATGCAGTGCAGGTTGAAAAGGAAGCAGTCAGGCTTTATCGTCAACTGGCAGAGACAGACCCTTCGGTCACTAAGAATCTAGCCAAATCTGTGCACAACCTTGGTTATGATCTACATGCTATTGGCCACAACAAAGATGCAGTGCAGGTCTATGAGAAAGCAGTTAGGCTCTGTCATAAGCTGGCAGAGACAGACCCTTTGCTCACCAAAGATCTAGCCAATTCCCTGCACAACCTTGCTGTAGATCTGCATGCTATTGGCCACAACAAAGATGCAGTGCAGGTCTATGAGGAAGCAGTCAGGCTCTGTCGTAGGCTGGCAGAGACAGACCCTTTGCTCACCAAAGATCTAGCCAATTCCCTGCACAACCTTGGTGTAGATCTGCATGCTATTGGCCACAACAAAGATGCAGTGCAGGTCTATGAGGAAGCAGTCAGGCTCTGTCGTAGGCTGGCAGAGACAGACCCTTTGCTCACCAAAGATCTAGCTGATTCCCTGCACAACCTTGGTGTACATCTGCATGATATTGGCCGCAACAACGATGCAGTGCAGGTCTATGAGGAAGCAGTCAGGCTTTATCATAAACTGGCTGAGACAGACCCTTCAGTCACCAAGGATCTAGCTGATTCCCTGTGCAACCTTGGTGTAGATCTGCATGATATTGGCCGCAACAATGATGCAGTGCAGGTCTATGAGGAAGCAGTCAGGCTTTATCGTAAACTGGCTGAGACAGACCCTTCAGTCACCAAGGATCTAGCTGATTCCCTGCGCAACCTTGGTGTAGATCTGTGTGTTATTGGTCATCACAAAGATGCAGTGCAGGTTGAAGAGGAAGCAGTCAGGCTTTATCGTAAATTGCCTAAGACATACCCTTCAGTCACCAAGGATCTAGCCAATTCCTTGTACAACCTTGGTAATTTTCTGCGTGCTATTGGTCATCACAAAGATGCAGTGCAGGTTGAAGAGGAAGGAGTCAGGCTTTATTGTAAACTGGCTAAGACGGACCCTTCAGTCACCAAGGATCTAGCCAATTCCTTGTACAACCTTGGTAATGATCTGCGTGCTATTGGCCACAACAAAGATGCAATGCAGGTTGACAAGGAAGCAGTCAGGCTTTATCGTAAACTGGCAGACACAGACCCTTCAGTCACCAAGGATCTAGCTGATTCCCTGCACAACCTTGGTGCAGATCTGCATGATATTGGCTGCACCAAGGATGCAGTGCAGGTCTATGAGGAAGCTGTTAGGCTTTATCGTAAACTGGCTGAGATAGACCCTTCAGTCACCAAAGATCTAGCTGATTCCCTGCACAACCTTGGTGTAGATCTGCATGATATTGGCTGCAACAACGATGCAGTGCAGGTCTATGAGGAAGCAGTCAGGCTTTATCGTAAACTGGCTGAGACAGACCCTTCAGTCACCAAGGATCTAGCTGATTCCCTGTGCAACCTTGGTGTAGATCTGTGTGTTATTGGTCATCACAAAGATGCAGTGCAGGTTGAAAAGGAAGCAGTCAAGCTTTATCATAAACTGCCTAAGACATACCCTTCAGTCACCAAGGATCTAGCCAATTCCTTGTACAACCTTCGTAATTTTCTGCGTGCTATTGGTCATCACAAAGATGCAGTGCAGGATAAAGGAGTCAGGCTTTATTGTAGACGGCCTAAGATGGACCATTCAGTCACCAAGGATCTAGCCAATTCCTCGTACAACCTTGATAATGATCTGCGTGCTATTGACCACAACAAAGATGCGATGCAGGTTGACAGAGTCCCTCGTTCGATTCGGGGTTGGGTGGTAGGCAATGATCTTGTTTTTTTTCTTCTTTCTTCTTTCTTCTTACTTTTTCTGATGTTGGTTGTTCGAACTTCGCTGTAAAGTGGGACCATACTGTTTTGGTGCATATCATGTAGGTAAAGACCAGAACTCACTGAGATACACCTGAATTTAATTCTGGGACTCTAAATACCTTTTTTGTAGATCTCTTTTTTTGGAGCTTCGTTTGTTTAGTAGGCAATACAGTAGTATTAATCGTGTGTATTTTGGATTAGAAGTATGTGGATGGTTGGGATACAGGATGTATGTTGATGCGATAATTGAGTAAGAAGGAAAAATGTAATAGACTAGTACTTTAGGTGAGGTTGAGACTAGTGTGACACCAATAAATTGGTCTCGGATTAATCATGCAAAGCCTGTACCAACCCTCCGTTCAACCTTCTACAAAAACCCACAATGTAAACTTGGTACCAACTTTTACCCATTCCTAACTCTTGCACTCGCACTTCGTTCTACCCCTATCACCGAGATCACCGAGAATATTCCCACGCTTCCAAGAACCCCGAAATGGCAATTCTCTAGCACAATAGGCTACATTTCAGAGGAAGCTCTCTATTGGCTGAACTGCAGAATGTCTTCCAAAAATACACAGACAATAGCAGCACAGCAATGCACAGCAAGGAATTTATAATCTCCATTTTGTCTCACCACCTCTTATTGTTCTCTTATTGTGTGGAAGCACAATAAACCCTTTATTTGTCTCCTGTACAGTCTATTTGTCTCATCCCATTGTTCTGATTCTTCCCCTGTACAATAGCTTATTGTTCTTCAATCTCATATCCCAATACAGTGAAGGTTTCGTTTTACCTATAAATACCCATAGCTACCTATAGTCAAAGAGTCTTTTCCCTTCCCGGTCTTTTGATCCCTCTCTAATAGTGTCCCTCTGTAATACCTCTGCAGAATTAATTGCATTGGTTGGGATTCTATTCTGGTCTGACTCACCTGTCTTGCTCTCACTTTGATACTTTCATCCTCTGGTCATTGTAAAGCTCAACACCACTCAATAAGTATATTTGTCTCTCAAATGTGTTACTTATCATGTTTATAGGTACCTAGGCGCTTTACAGTTATTCGGCAGAAGAGTACATCCTGTGTGTACATTCCTCAGAACACCGAAGCACTCGTACAAGGTCTTTGTACATTCTGTTTTAGGATTCGTGTGTTGTCTAGCATCACGAAGGAACACATTCGACTCTGAACCCACTCAATCACGTATTGTGATTAACGATACATCTTATCAATACGTGATAGTATCTTTATACTGTCACACTAGGTAGCTAACCATGATGGCACATGGTATGCACCTGTTACAAATGTTTTTGGGTCTGTACAGCGTAATCAGGAGACTAATGTCCTCGTTCGATTCGGGGTTGGGTGATGGACTGGATATGGCTGGATGTTTTTTCTTTTCTTTCTGATTTTGTTCTGGAGCTTTGTTCATTCCGTACACAATCCATACATGTGTATTGGTGCATGGATACAGGGATACAGGATGAATGTTGATGCGATAAGCAAGTAGGAAGGAAGAGAAAAGGCAAAAAGAAGAGTTGGAATGAATATTGGATGAATGACAACTTCGGAAGGATTGGTATCGAGAGAGATGCAATTGTCAAGGGGTGAGCACAATGGATGAGGCCGAATAGAGGAGCATGGAGTAGCGACTCGGAGCGAGAGGTATAGACATTTGTTTGGATGATGGATGATGGGCAGATAGATACATGGAACAAATCCAGCGCCAGTGGTACTCGGACGAATGAGGTATACAAGGACTTAACTGAGTTGTGTGGTGTGCTTAATTGACAACACCGGGGTGTACCGAGCTCGAGGGAGATGTGGTACTTGAAAACACATCGATGAACGGGGTGCAAGTTGAATTAGGACGATAGATGAGTTTAGCCAGTGGTGCCGAGGGTGAGCCTGGGATCATTCGCAAAGAAAAATGGTTAACAGTCGCCTGGATTCGGAATGCACCAGATGAATGGCACACGGGTGCGAGTTATTGAGTGAGGGAACGGCGGGTGAAGGGTAGACATCTTGATTTGCACGCGCTCATACGACCAACAGAGGGTGGGCAAATGAAGAAATACAAGGACGCAGTTGTAAGTTATCGTAGTAGATTCTAGTTGGCAAGTTCGCAGGTGGTACATGGACATCTTGTGCAGGAATATATGGTTCATTTGCTGAGTTGTTGGCCAGAAACATAGACAGAGATACGGAAGCGCCAGTCAGGAACTAGGACTGATAAATAGCCATATTATAAGGTGTTTGAGCTCATCGGCGTTTGGTGGCGAGGAAATGGTAGTATAATACGTGTATTGCTCTTCGGCCTTCAGCTGAGGGTTGAGGTGGTTCAGAGCAAACACCAGCAGTAAAAAAGTGGCAGATGGTGGTAGTGGATCTATCGAGCTCTTAATATTGTCGTCATTGAAGAAGAGGAAGAGGCAGCAGAAAGTCTAGTCGCTGGACCGAACACCCTCTTCTCGACACCTTGTTCGATGGCTACCCTCCTGCACTGCTCAATAACACACTACATGCGAACATTGGGCATAGAAGGCTAGAGCGAGGAGGAATGGCACTTGAAACACATTTATCGAGGTCAAGCTAATCTGCTAATTAGAAGTCTGAAGTGACTTTGCTTGTTTCCTCATGGCGTCCGACCACTGCAGCAACAATGTATGTTCGCCATGAGTGTGTGCCCAATCTCAATCCTGAAGACAAGCAAGCTGTCCTCCTCACCACTGCTGTTGTCCCAGAGAAAGTTGAAGGCACTGAGGACAATGATGGCAATAAAGCAGGTCCTTTGCTGCAGCGCATGTCTTTTGCGCTTTATCCAGATGTTGTGTCCTTCTCTTGCTCGATGCCCTTGGTTTTGTGGCTTTGCCAGCATCATCTGTATCTTTCCTATATCCCAATCCCTTTGTCAACAGGTAGCAAACGCGAAGCCAGCCACTACACCCACCCTCACCACCCTCTCACCATCCACCCACGCCACCCTCATGTGCGCTGCGACACTGCCGCTGGTTGCACTGAGTGGGGTGTGGGTGCCATTTGGGGTTTTGTTGGGGGTGCCACGTTTGAGTGGATGGCTTGAGGGGGGGGGTGATATGTGGGGAAGGTGGGGAGGGGGTGGGGGAGGTGGAGGTTAGTGAAGGAAACATGTTCGGAGGTGAGCTCCTCGTCGGCTTTACTTGTTTCTAGAAGAGAGAATTAATTAATTAATCAAATTCCAGATGCAGACCCGAGCACGAGCACAAGAATCAAAGCGAGACACACCCTCATTGTCTCCCCAAGACACTTTTGGTGCCTGCTGTGCGACTATATGGTTGCGCTCGCGCAGGGGGTGGGCACGCAGCTGTGTCTGGTTCTACTCTCTTTTCCACTCCTCATCCTACCTTTTCTTCTCCCTCTTCTTTGAAATCTGTGTCTACCTGAGCGGATTTATTAAGAACAATAACGATTCCACAACTCTGACACCGGTGTCTGTGCTGAGCAACATTCATTCTACAGCTACAAATTCTATGCCTACATCTACCACAACATCTATGTCTACCTCGCTTTCCGCTCTTTTCTGTCCTCCTACCACCACACCTGCTCCTGTTTCTTCCGCAACCTCTTTGACCTCCTCCATATCCCCAATTCCAATGACGAAACACAAGAGCAACATCAACTTGAAACCTGCAGAGTCAGAAAGAGAAGGCTGACACGTAGAGGAAAATAAGGAGGTATCAGAGGTGTGCCCCACCTGCACCTCGAATGACAGTGGGGGTGTCACGTTTGCATATTTGGAGAGTTTTGATCTCTGCCAGTTCTTCTCATATGGAGGTGTGTCCCGCTGTCTTGTTTATCCCTCTCATGCTGTACCTGTGCTGATGAGGCTCATAGATGTGCAGCCACATTCCCACCCATCTTCTGCACCCCACTCGTCCGAAGCCGCAGATGGACATGACCTTGAAGCCCCCGATACACAAGCCCCGCAGACACAGCCCCCAATGCAGAACAAGAAGCGATACACCTCCTCATCGCCCCTGGCCACACGCACTTGCAGTGCGCTACCATGCGAGCTTCGGGTTTCTTGCTCTCCCTTCTTATTTGACTTCGTCTTCATATGCAGGTGAGTGCAGAAGAGCGATTATGGGGCAGAGGTTTGTGTTGGGGGATCTGAGCGACTTGGATAATGTCGAGGCTTGCTCACTACTCACCCACTTCTCGTTTTACCTCTACACCAACATCCCCACTCAAAAATGCGGCCCTCGGTGAAGGTGTGCGCTGTGAGCCTCCACTGTGTGTCGACTCTGGCAACCGCCCAAATGCGCAACAAGGAGAAAAGAGGAGACTGAAACAATAGTACGGACGAATGGCGGAGCATAACTTCAAATCGGACACCTTTGAAATGGACATAAAGGATTGCGGGATAAAAATGCCAGCAGAACTCTCAGACACAGATAAGCGTTGGTAAAGGTGTCACTGGCAAATCCGCACTTCCATACGAGACCGCACAATACTCCGCTCGCACAGAATTACCTGTTCTCGCGTCCCCGCGCCCCCCTTTCGTGTTTCTACGCCGCGCTACACCGTCACACTTCCATTTGCACGAGCACCCTTCGCATGGCTACTCAATTTCCCGCACGCCGCTCGTTGTTTTCCGCACGCCCACGCCCGCTCGCATTTCCGCTGCGACGCCCGTTCGCCGTTTCCCGCACGCCCGCTCGTTGTTTCCGCACGCCCACGCCCGCTCGCATTTCTGCTGCGACGCCCGCTCGCCGTTTCCTGCACGCCCGCTCGTTGTTTTCCGCACGCACGCGCCTGCTCGCATTTCCGCTGCGCGCTTGCTCTTTCCCGCATGCCCGCTCGCCGTTTCCCGCACACCCGCTCGCTGTTTTCCACACGTCCATGCCCGCTCACTGCCTTGAGCTTCCTCCTCCGCCTCGCGCTTCCTCCTCTGCCTCGCGCTTCCTCCTCCACCTCGCGCTTCCTCCTCTGCCTCGTGCTTCCCTCCGCCTCGCGCTTCCCCTCCGCCTCGCCTCGCTCCGCCTCGCCTCGCTCCACCTCGCCTCGCTCAGCTTTGCCTTGCTGGCGAAGCTGAGCCAGGCGCCAAACGCGATAAAAACTGGTTATAGGACGAGTAGGGTATGGATATGGAGCTCGAAGAACGGCCGTCAAGGAGGAGTAGGACAACCAAGTCAAGAATGGTATCAATATGACGAGGAGATGAACTCCATCAAGGAGGAGTAGGACAACCAAGTCAAGAATGGTATCAATATGACGAGGAGCCGAACTCCGTCCAGCAGGAATAGGCCAACCAAGTCAAGAATGGTATCAATATGACGAGGAGACGAACTCCGTCCAGGAGGAATAGGACAACCAAGTCAAGGATGGTATCAATATGACGAAGAGACGAACTCCGTCCAGGAGGAATAGGCCAACCAAGTCAAGAATGGTATCAATATGACAAGGAGACGAACTCCATCCAGGAGGAATAGGCCAACCAAGTCAAGAATGGTATCAATATGACGAGGAGACGAACTCCGTCAGGAAGGAGTAGGACGACCAAGTCAAGAATGGTACCGATATGACGAGGGAAGGAATTCCGATAGGAAGGAATAGGTGAAACAGAGCGAGAACAATATCAACGCAATAAGAGGATGAATTCTGCAGTGAAAGAATTCGATCGACTCAAGAACTGCGCTGTAAAAAGGTCTCCGCGCTGGAAAGGAGTTATCCAACTCGGGGAAAAGTAACAGGACAAAGGAGAAATGGGGTCTACGACACGAGAGGAGCTTGACCAGGCTGACGACAACGTTATAGGAGTACCTCCGTCAAAGGGCACTCCACCAGCAAAGGAGAGGAGGAAAGTGGACTCCCTCAGGCCTAAAGGGGGTAGGAGCTACCTTGTGGGCTGAGGGCTGTGTCTGGAATGAAGATCGCATGTCGGGACGATGTGCCGGTGGCTGGGCAAAGAGTATAAAAACCTAGCGTATTATTCGAGAATGGCATCTTGTATTTCCCCACCTAAATTCCTAAGGCTTTCACAAGCCGAGAAAGAAACTCTTCCTCCGTCTTCGGACACGAGACGGACACCAAACCGAAGTACCACAAAGTACAGGTTAAAACAAGACCCGGAGCGCAAGGAGTGGCCAATCAGTTGCTTCCGGTAGGGAACTCCGACCAGAAAAAGGACCAGGTCGTATAGGAGATCCTGAAAACAATAAAACACCACGTACCAAAGGTGGAGTGGTATCAAAACAGCCAGCAACAGAATTTCTGTTAGCATGTAACTGTTCCGACCGAGTAGTATCGGAAGGCAAACGGTCTTTGACTAGGGATAACTCGGAGAAATCCAGTCCCCATAGCCATCTACCAACCGGCACGGTCACCTCGTCAGCGAATATCTCGCCTCAAGGTTCAAGCGGAGACATAAAGAAAGGGGTCCCAAAGGAAGGGAATTGCGGAGTTTAGGCTACAACATTCGAAACAGGCCCCGAGGTCCCGCACATTAAATGGAGAAGAAGATTAAAACGGAGAAATAAAACCGCAGCTCAGAAAACCCCACCCACTGCACAGAGCAAACACCCAGAGGAAGTAACACAACTCTATCCATGACTCCTCCCATCCTCCCTCGATAGGAGCCTGTATAGGATACGCAACCGAGTTATCGGACCCTGGAAGGCTGAAAAGGAGCGAACTCCGTACCCCCCCCCAGCGCACCAAGGCTTCTCAGTGCTCCGTGCTGAAAGCCTGTAAATAACAGATCCTGCCCACCCATCTAAAGATCTATCCCTTGTAAAAACTTAATCCATCGTACTTCGGAGGAATAAAAACCACCCGACACTTGCTACACAAATTTCCCCCTAGAGGACGATACCTTTTCTGCTGTACTGTACCCACAGACGTAACATTCGTCTGACAGTCAAGAAACCGCAGTCCGCATCACAGCGCGTGAATGGAGGGAGCGGCCAGAAGAAGAGGAAGGCAGGAATCACCTCCATCCGCCTCTTCATCAACCTGCGTCCCATGGAGGGGGGTGTACACTGCGTTAGGGATGGGGATGGGTGCTTCTCCTCTTTCCTCACCCCATTGCTAGTGGTACTGAGAGTCCAGTGGGGAGCTCAACTGTGCCTAGTTTTGCAGCGGCGATGGAGGTGTTGGCATTGACGATTGCGAGCGTGGGACACACCTCTGTGTCCCCAACAGTAAGGATGTTCGGGGAGGCAATGGGGATGGAGGGTGTCACGAGCTTTTCGTTTGTCGGGTTTGCGGGGACGTTCAGGTGTCAGGTGCACCAAGAACATGAAGCGGGAGGGGAGGAGAGAAGGAGAGGGATGTCCATGAATGCAAATGCGAAAGCGACACAAACACGACCACCTGGCAATGCCGATGTTTGTGCCGACCTTTGCAGCACGTAGGGAGGGGAGGGGAGGTGGCAAGTTCGCTGTTTGCGAGCATGGAGTATGGACACAATTGTGAGCTGGGGAGTGCGCTGATAAGCCGTGTATCTGTCTATGCGGGGAATTTACCAATTTCCTGTACTTCACAAATACTACACACGCACACTTCCTTATATACACGAGCTAGCGTGAGCCTCGAACGGCTAGCTACCAGTCGCATAGTTCAGATTGGCTCTCCGAGGAGAACATTGCAACAATCCTGGAAAGCATTGAAGCACGAGTCTCCGAGGAAACTCAATCAGATACAATCAGGCAGTACCCGAGGTTTTACTGGAAGCGCTGTTTTTACTAGACTTGGATTCAGAGGGAGAGACGAGATTATAATAAAGTCATTGCAGGGTAACCAGACATGGTCCTGGGCCCGCCTTCGAGGAAACATCAGTTTGGCGTTGTGTTGACCGGATAGTAGACGCGTCGCATCACGTGTTCTAAAGGAAAGCTGTGATCTTTAATCAGCAACGATTGAGGGCCCAGACCTAGCTTGACAGCTGTCTCGGAAAGACTGCCGAGCCTCGGATAAACATCCGAGTCTCGGAAAGGCAACCAAATCTCGGATCGCTACCCAAAGCGGAAGAAGCCGAGTTGCATCAGAAGGTTCAATCACTGGTTCATCCAGTTGGGATTTAGGTTCCTACAAAGGGCAAAGGAACTACAAGATTACGGGTACACTTACCGAGGAGAACTAGACGAAGAAGACCTATCCGAGGGACGAGACGAATGAGGGACTATTCCGTTCCTCGAAGAACATCATTTCCAACCAAACCGGTTGTGAAGCCGCGCTTTGACCTGCATCACTACGAGGGACCAATAGGTGTAGAGGGACGATCGGCAGACGACATATGGCGTGCTCAGTGGCTCGGGTTCCTTTCCGAGGTCACCTAATCTTTATTTATCATCTCATTTTAACTGTATAAAAGGACCACATACCTACCTAGTTAGACAGCGAACTACCCGGAGCTGGGGCACAGGACAGTGTCACAGGTTTCGGTCAGTGTCGGCTCTAAAGGACATCTGCTACAAACATTTGTACTTTGTTACTCGGAAAGATTGATTGGCACACCGTTGGAATCACATAGACCCATCCGCGTTCAATCGCTTTTGAGTACATACCCGAGGCGGACCATCTCAAAGTTTCTATTCTAGACTCAGCGGACCGTTGCAGTCGAACTCACTTCCTCTTTATATCCCGGCGGACCATCAAGGATTGTTATCCCGCTGAAAAGCACAAACCCGTTCTTCGGAACAAACCACGCCAGTTCTCTGAACTGTAAACCACACATCCTACTGTTCATCCCATTGCTTGTGAAACTTGTCAAGGTTTCCGAGGAGATTGATTGACTGTGTCCGAGGAGAACATTTCCTCGTACAACCAAAACGTGTCTTCCTCGAACGAATCACCTGCGCTATAGAATCTAATACTTGATTCTCACCCCCGAACATGCACTGCTGTTCACTCATTGTCACGATTGGAGTTGTAGTTTGGTTTTAGTGTTGTTATAGTTTAGTGGATATATTCCATTGAGCTAGAATTGCATTAGAGCGTTTCCACCGCACCTAGAGTGAAAGCCCTTCAGCGCCTTCAAGTTTGTCCCCGTTCTCCTCTATCTCCCGTGGGATGGCAACGCACTCCTCCCTGTCTGGCTTCTCTTTTGTTTGCCCCGAATTCTGCCCCATCACCACCCTCCTGCTCTGCCGATTCCATGTCCGCGTGCACTCATACCACCTCGGAAGCCCACACCTCATCCTCATCTTCATCCGCACATCTACAAGCTGCGCACCAAGACGACCCATGCCGCCTCTTCTTCATACATCACACTCGGATCGGTGCCATCTTGCTGCGCACTCAAGGCGGGGATGCTGGTGTGGGAAAAAGGTGGGGATGTAAAACTGTTAGGGGGGGGGTTCGTTTTTGAGTGGGGTGAGTGGGTTTTTTTTTGAAAACTTTAGTGAGACGGGGGAGAGGTGTTTTTCTTTGTTTAAATTTCGAGACTGTGGGCGAACCGCAGTGTGGGCAGTTCTTTCTGGAGCAGCCTCTTCTACTTTTACTGTACTTGCTTCGCGCCCTTTTTCCCTGAGGCTGGCATTGTTCTTTGACACGGTGTCCAGCTGATGGCTCGTCTTTACCCTTGTGCCCCACTCTCCCTCTCCTCAATGGAGCCCGTTGACCGTGAGCATGCTGTGGATCGTGTGGGCTCTCCTGCTGGCTCCACACTTTCAGCGGCATACGTTGGGACAACGCCCGCAAAAGTGCGTGGGTGGATTGGGTACACAAGACACACAGGTGTTGCAACGGGTCCGACGGCTTACCTCACTAACCTCCACCTAACGGTGCACTGGAACATGGCACCTGACTTCACGCAATCAACTATACTCTGACCGTGTCATCGTAGGCCATCACTGCTTGGCAAATTGCCCCATTTTTTTGCTTGCGAGAGGAAGATTGAGCTTAGCACCAGGCTAAGCGCCTGGGCATCATGCTTACATACTACAGCGCCGCCATCTATTTTGTCTGTTCAGTACGTTTCTCAAATGCTCCTCCCCATTTGTTCTATGGTGGTTCTATGTTCATTTTATGTAGATTGTACCCCTGAAACCGACCCAAAAAAAAACAGATTCTGCATGGTGTACCCGTGATAAGCCATGGTACTGTCGACCATGCCGTCCCATCAGAGGTTTGGAAACACCAAAAACGGCTGTCGAATCGACGGCCATTGCCATCGTGGCAGCGGGTGGAAGCCCTGTGTAGGGATAGTGATATGTCAGACTACAACACAGCTTAGCATTGTGGCGTACAGCTTCTCATTTTATCCCACACCCTCTCTCACACACAACATTGGCCCTTTCCCCATCATGCCTAGGTTTAACAATACTGGAGATCTGCATACAATGCCGCTGACTTCTAGGCAAGATGGTGATCTGTCGGCCGCACTTAGACTAGGATTGGCTGAACGTTCGGGTGCACGGGGTCGGCAGTTGTTGGAATCAAAGACAGAATACAAGGCTGCAAGTGCCAGGACTTCTGGTAGGTTACCACTGTTCAAAAGTATCACCCAAGTTTACTTAGCCTGTTAAAGCCGAAGATATCTCTTGTCGGCCATCCCTCTGGAATCCCGATGTTTTTGAGCCTGTAAACACTGAAGACTCCGCCGTTGTTGCAAAGCTGGTTTATGTACTTCAAGACCAAGTGTTGTATCAGAGGCTTTTGGCCTGTCGTGAGCCCCCGGGTCACCAGTCGTTGGAACCGAAGACAAAACACAAGGCTGGAGGTGCCAGGACTTCTGGTAGGTTAGCACAGTTTTGAAGTATCACCCAAATTTACTTGTCCTGTTAAAACCAAAGATATCTCTTGTCGGCCATCCCTCTGGAATCCCGATGTTTTTGAGCCTGTAAACACTGAAGACTCCGCCGTTGTTGCAAAGCTGGTTTATGTACTTCAAGACCAAGTGTTGTATCAGAGGCTTTTGGCCTGTCGTGGGACAGATGCCCAAACACTTCTGGATCTGTTACAAGATGTCAGTAACATCATGGTTTTGCTGCCTGATGAATATTAAATTGACCAAGAAAACAGCTCCTGGATCTTGACTCTGTCTCATTCAGTAAGCCACTCATATTGAAGCTTTATTGCGGCTTTCTCGGGAGTCTGGCCTCCATCCTCGATGTTTTGTGCTCCCAGAGTTGCATAAAGTTGGTAATCAAGTAGCCGCTGGAGGCTTCGGGGATCTTTGGAAGGCCTAGTCTGTGGCGTAACTGTCTCAGTGAAGATCATGAGGGTTTTTGAGGACTCAGATGTTCAGACCATACTCAACATTGAGTTCTCTTCCCTTCCACAGTACATTTTGACTTGCAATTATCCAGAAATTCAGCCGAGAAGCTCTCATTTGGCGCCAACTGACTCACCCAAACGTACTTCCCTTCTTTGGTGTATACTATCTCGAAACTAGACTGTGTCTGGTCTCACCGTGGATGGAGAATGGTAACATTATGAAATTCCTCGAAATCACCCAGCCAGCCACTGGACTCCGTCTCTCACTGGTGATCATATGTTCAATCTGACACAGAGATTCTTAATTAATTACTTAATTGTGTTAGATCCTGGATGTAGCCCTTGGGCTACAATACCTGCACAAAGAAAATGCAATACACGGAGACTTGAAAGCAGTACTGATTCATGTCTTCTATGATGCAAATTAGTTTTCACTGATCATACGCATAGCTTGATATCCTCGTAACACCCTCGGGCAAGGCTTGTATTGCTGATTTTGGTGTCTCTTCAATCACCTATGCTATGTCATTGTCCACCACTTCCACTGCAAACAGACGAGGTGGAACAGCACAATATCAAGCACCGGAAATATTCCGAGGAGGACAGAACCACTTTGGGTCTGATGTTTATGTTTTTGCTTGTGTCTGCTATGAGGTAAGTTTCTGCTTCAACTCCTTGTTGTAATATGCTAAGATTCTGGAGATAATGTCAGGAACAATCCCATTTCCTGAATTGCCACAGGACACAGCAGTCATGTTTGCAGTCATCAATGGGAAATGGCCTTCGCGGCCCATGTCATGCACAGGCACAATAGTGCTTGATAGTCTCTGGGAGCTACTTAACAATTGTTGGGAAGGCAAGGTTTAGATGCGTCCAACAGCCCCTCAAATCGTTGAGTGGCTGGAAGGCCCTTCAATTCAGGCAAAAACTATGTCCTCCACAGCAGACTGGGACGATCAATTCACTTCTAGATTTCGCCGTTCATTGCAGACCACCAATCTGCTACTGTCACTTACTCAGGTCGAACACATCCTTTTTGGCAAGGGTTAGAATCATTCTACATCTTCTGATCTCTTGATGCAGAAGCAGTTAAAAGTAGAAATTTTACAGCATAAAACAAATTGATTTACTGCACTCTAATCCAATGTTTTCTAGATGAAAAGTCATCTGACCCTAGGAATGAAAAGGCACTGGGCAAGATAGTATCAGCGACTAGTTGGTACCTGTGAATAAATTCACGGGGAGTGTCTTCAGTTTTCAAGTTGTCAGTTGTCCCCAGGAGGTGTTGGTTGTACTCAGTTGCCAGTTGGAACTTGGTTGTTTTCAGTTCCGACTGGCTGTTCCCTGTTTCCTGTCAGCTGTTCCCAGTTTTGGCTGGTTGTTCCCAGTCTCTTGTTGGTTTGTTCCCCATCGGCTCTGTTGCCCATTTGCTGTTTTCTGTGGTACATTTTGATTTGTTATTGGTTGTGCTGAGTAGAGGCAGTTTTGGTAGTTCTGGGCATTGGCAGTCCAGCATGATGTCACTTTGCCGTAGTGCTGTGAGTGTGTCTGGTATTACCTCTATTTGGTACCCACGAATAAATGCACTGGGATTGGGTCTCCAGAGTTCCTGTCAGTTGTCCCCAGGTGTTGGTTGTACCCAGTTCAAACTTGATTGTTCCCAGTTTTCCATTAGCTGTTCCCCGTTTCCCGTTGGCTGTACATGTTCCCAATTTTTTTTGCTAGCTGTTCCCAGTCTCTTGTTGGTTTGTTCCCTGTTGCCCATTGGCTGTTCCCTGTGGTATGATTCGATTTGTTCT
>JARJLF010002912.1:0-26371 GCA_029378395.1 Mycena leptocephala
AAGACTTCGCATAATCATGCTGCGATTCTCCTATCTCTGTGGCGTTCTCAGTCTTCGCACTTGGGTTGTCACTCCGCTCGCTGCGCTGTGCTTTCACATCTTTTGTATCCCGGGTACATACGAGGGAATCGTTTGAACTTCTGGATTCGCAACCGCACAATGGCTTGATCTGTTATATGCTTGGCTCGAACGAATTATGTAGATCATCCAAGACCGAACGAGGGGGCAGTTATGGTCTGGCATCCATAAAACCCAGCCCGAGCCTATCCAACTTTGAAGCATGCTGGTGATGGCAGTGAGGTCCAATGTTAGATGAGATGTTCACCCGAGACAACACAATCTGGGGTACAATGAAAGTGAATGTAAGAATGCTGAAAAATGTCTGGAAACTTGTTTGGCCCCCGGTTGAGTCATTGCGGAGCCCAGTTGAACGGCGCGGCGCATCATTCCTGACCCATCAGCAGTTGCCATATTTGGACGATGTCCCGCGGTACGGGGTGAGCCACGTTCAAATGTCTGACCCAGAGTCATCCCCAACGTCCCAGAATCTCTCCTAACTGCAAGACCTGTCCAAATCTCCACAATTAAGTTTGCCCCGGGAGGTTCAAGCTCTGCTATCAAAGCCAACCGTTTAAACAGTGTATAAATAGTCTCTCTAGACAGACGCTTTATCGTACCTTTAGCTCGTACCTCGCTCGATAAGTCTGTTGGTTACCGCGTCAATTAGCCGGCGGCCTGCGTTATTATGTAAGATTGTGTTAGGCGAGACCACGTGCATATGTCCTGAACGCGACTGGGACGCGTTATAAACTCACTGGCAAGCTTGAACACGTTTCCAAGATAATGAACTCGGCTTGATAGCTCAAAGAAACATCTGGTGGATTGGATTTTTTTTTTCAGCATGAAAAGTGCACAATGCGATATATTTCTCCAATTTCAGCCTGTTCCCTCGGAAAGTACCCAATTCATCCGGAGAGACAGAATAACTTACCCAGGACCCAACTTATATGAGTTGGTGGCCATTCCGCTGAGTCCGGCCATCAGAGAAGATGAGGGACACGTCCAAACGCGTCTGGTGAAGTGCTTGTTTGCGCAAGCATCTGTGATGGTTACATAATAGCGCAGGCCGCCGGTATTTTTACGCGGTAACTAACAGACTAGTGTATAAACCGTTTTCAAACCGTTTGACCCAGATGGCAAACTAAATGGAAACAAAAACGGTTAAAACGGTTTAAAACTGTTTACAAACGGAAATGGTTGGAGCTAGACTCGTTACCAGTCTGCCCTACAACGGCAAATCTTAGTGCAAGCACTACGGCATAGTGCTTGCACTAAGATTTGCCGTAGCGCAGACTGGTCACGAGTCTAGGTTGGAGCCTTGCCTGAGACACAATGCCTAAGCCAGGAGACAAGTAGCGCGGCTCAAAACCGGTTAGCCGATGACGCGGGCGGGAGGGGCGGCGGATGTCATGACGTCGGTGCGGGCTCAATACACGCGCGACGCAGGCTTGCACATGAGACGCGACCGGTAATGCGCACTTACCCGTCTATCTCGCGCGACGATGCGCTTCTCCGATGCCGCGATGGATGAGCGATGGTTCTCGACGACGAGGAGGTCCGCCCGCGCTGTGTCCCGGGCGTGTGGTTGAATTCAATGAACAAAATATTGATATATACATACGTCGAGGAAGAGGGCGAAGAAGGAGGCGAAGTAGAGTCCGTCTAAAATTAATTCGACGGAAGGTTATCGTGTTCCAGACGTTGCATAATTGATTTCCGAAAAAAAAACTTTTGAGTTTGCAAACTTTTTTTCTTCAGATCTTAGAATAGCTTGATATGTCATACTCATATACTATACCATCATGGCAGGCCCATTCTCGAAGGAATATCTGTGAGCGGAAGATGCCCAGAACATAATTTCGGCAACCTTGACGTTGCATCAAATGGTTGTGTTTGTTTTCCCGCTACTCTCTTATCGGATACTTAAGATGCAAGCGCACAACCATTCGAAGCACCAGCGCACATACTCAAAGGTCGTAAGTACTAGCGGCATGACGTAGAGACATTTACTTGAAGTACTGTACTATTTCGACCAAATGTTCAGGTGACGGTGACACCCGATTTTTTTTTGATGTGCCTAAAGATTGCTATAATTCAGAAGAAAATGTATCGGCCACCTCGGTCGAGGAAAATCTAAAAATAGTGAACATTTGGTCGAAATAGTACAGTATCCGATCCTGGGCCGCCTTACCTTGATCATCAGTGCATGAAGATGCAAACTCCACTCAGCCCGCCTTACAAACCGCCTTACAAACGAGTTCGCTCAAACGTCATTCTGCTTTAATATGGGGAGCTTTGAATTATTTTGCCTGCCGCTTTGTCATTCTCTATCGTAGCGGATCGAGTCACCGCGTGGATTACCAAGTCGGAGGCGGCCACGACTTATAAGAAGGGGGTTTCTGTAATTTGGGTACCAACATGTCCTCCTACAAGTCATTCGCAGTTATCGGCGCCGGCGCTCTTGGGTCCACGATCGTCGCTGCCTTCGCTGCCCAGAACCTTCCCGTCGTCGTCCTCGCTCGTCCGGGATCCAAGAGCACAGACAAGCTCCCTGCCGGCACCAAGCTCGCCACCGTCGATACCAGCGACGCCGCTGCTGTCGCTGCCGTTTTCAAGGAGCACACCGTCGATGTAGTGCTTTCGACCGTCACTGGGCACGCCATCGGCGCACAGAAGTCCCTCATCGAGGCCGCCAAGGCCGCGAACATCAAGCTGTTTGTTCCGTCCGAGTATGGAGTGCCAACGGAAGGCCTGAGCGAGGGCATCTGGGCAGAGAAGAACCAGATTGCGGAGCAGTTGAAGAGCGCCGGTATCCCGTCTCTCAGAATCTACGTCCGTAAAATTTCCCTTTGCATATATCACAGGTGGTAAACCAACGCTATAGAACGGTCTTTTCACCGAATACATCCCGTGGCTATTCTTGAACGCGGAGACCAAGAAGATCCATATTGTGGGCAAAGGCGAGGCCCCGATCTCCGCGACGGCGCTCCCTGATGTTGCGGGTTCGTCGCACCATTTCAACGCAACCATCTATGCAACTAATCTGTGATTCCACAAGGATTCGTCGTCCACGTTTTGACCACGCTCCCGTCCGCCGAACTGGAGAACAAGATATTCCGCATCGAGGGCGAGCGCATCAAAGCCAACGACCTCGGTGCAGTGTTCAAGACCGCAGTGGAGTATGTTACCGAAATTCCCGGGGAGATGGGGACATCAAGACCATCGTGGCGACCGAGTTTGATTCTGGCCTTGGTAGCACCGGGTGGAGTGTCGTGACCAAGAGCGAGGAACTGTGATGCCGCCGCGAGCAGCGCTAACAAGCTTTGGCCCGGCATCACTGGGAAAACATCAAAGAGGTTCACGGATTGTGATATTACTTACAAGCTGTCGTAGCGAGCGACGCCGCTGTCGTATTTAAATCGCGTTCCTAGGAAACAAAACTGAGAAACGCAAATAAGACGCAAAGAGCACTCGTTCACTGACGATGAAGGAATGGAATTGTCCTCGTCCCCACCTTTCATACTCTCAATCCCAGAATTTCGTCGCGATTCGGAATGTCCTATTCCCGGCTCTGATTGTCCCTTCCCTCTGGTGTCGGTCAAGTGTCGGTTGTCAGGTTTGTATCACGAAGTGTTTAATTTCTGAATACAGCAAGACTAAATACCTCGGTAGGGGTTCACACCCGTTCAGCAGCATCGGGTGCACGCTAAGCGGTCTAAACCCAGTTGGAACCAGGCGTTGTGGAATTTCCGAACGAACTTCTGAGCCGAACTTGGGGCGATTCTTTTGTTCTGCTGAAGACCGGATGAATATTGGCTAACATCTGAGAGGTTTCCCTCCAGACACCTCTTGAAGATAATGCGGGACTCCGCACGGCGGACAAAAAAAATGGAACTTGACTTACTGTATTTCCTGCCGAGGACCGTGGTTGAACATCTAAAAGGTAATCAATCATTCGAGTCAAAATCTCACGCCAAGAGGACTAAACCGACGTGGTATCATATAAGTATCAGGCGTTGTGGAATTTTCGACCGAATCCAACTGAACTGAGCCCTTTCGGGAATTCTTCTTTTTCTTCCCTGATGCCTGAACGAACATTGGTCGATATCTGAGGGGTACTCTGTTGATTTATTCAGATGGAGATCTTAAGGCACTGAATCCAGTGGGAAGCAGGTGTTGAAGAATTTCCGGCGACGATTCAATTGTCTTCGGGAGCAGGTATCTTGGGCCTCGTGGACTCGAGGTTGCACCGGACTTCCACTGCGGCATCCTGAGCTCCGGATGAGCCATAGTTTGGAATTATGCTCGACATGCGAAGGGGACAAAACAACACGGGGGGGGGGAAAACCTGTGCTCGAGATGGAGAAATTTCTACCGTCGAAAATCTTGAATTCTGCACCACGGGTATTCTACAATTGCTTTGAACCTGCAGGCAGTGAGTGAAACGTACTGTAGAAATTTGCGCGAAGAACAACAAGGAAAATAGTTGGTTGGCTTAAAATGCCTTTCTCGACGCCCCTCTGCCGCCGTCGTTTTCGCGGACAGCATTCTTCCCTCGCGGGGACATCGCTTGGATAGGACTCCTGAAACCGCGCCATTCTTGCTGCAGACCGTGCCATTCTTGCGTACATGCGATACACTCCACGGCCGTTCCTCGCGGGAGAGGACGCACAAGCAGCTTCGCCCGCAGATTCCTCCGGAACTACTTAGTCCAGGCGATCAAGGACTACTGGCAGTGCCGACGCGATAATCATGGGGATGAGCCGCAGAGACAACCAAGGGATAGATTCCGGGAAGCGCATTGTCGCGGGGCCCGAGGGTGAATGCGCTTTATGGGCCGCCTCTCGCGCGCAAGGCTGCATGCACTGTACTGCAGGCCTGCGTTGCTGCTCGTGGGACTGGAAGAAGTGGCGAGAGGCGGCGAGAGAAGAATGAAAGGGCAGCGGTAGTAGGAGTCTTGACGAAAGCGGGCCGGCGGTAGAGCGCCGGGCGCCGGGCTCTTGTATGTCATCCAGCGTCAAGCCAGACCAAGCTTGGGGTACGGCATGTGCATAGGGATTTGGCGCTTCAATACGTAGTGTCTGGCCTGGGGGGAGCCGATGACGCGGGCGGGAGGGGCGGCGGATGTCATGACGTCGCGTTGCAATTGAGTTTGCAAACTTTTTTCCTCAGATCTTAGAATGCCTTGATATGTCATACCCATATACTATACCATCATGGTACGCCCATTCTCGAAGGAATAGGGCTATCTGTGAGCGGAAGATGCCCAGAACATAACTTCGGACCCGCGGTCCGGCAGTGCACAGCCACCACATCAATTTCGGCAACCTTCTTATTGGATACTTAAGATGCAAGCGCACAACCATTCCAAAACCATTCGGAGCACTAGCGCACATACTCAAAGGTCGTAAGTACTAGCGGCATGACGTAGAGACATTTACTTGAAGTACTGTACTATTTCGACCAAATGTTCAGGTGACGGTGACACCCGATTTTTTTTTGATGTGCCTAAAGATTGCTATAATTCAGAAGAAAATGTATCGGCCACCTCGGTCGAGGAAAATCTAAAAATAGTGAACATTTGGTCGAAATAGTACAGTATCCGATCCTGGGCCGCCCTTACCTTGATCATCAGTGCATGAAGATGCAAACTCCACTCAGCCCGCCTTACAAACCGCCTTACAAACGAGTTCGCTCAAACGTCATTCTGCTTAATATGGGGAGCTTTGAATTATTTTGCCTGCCGCTTTGTCATTCTCTATCGTAGCGGATCGAGTCACCGCGTGGATTACCAAGTCGGAGGCCGGCCACGACTTATAAGAAGGGGGTTTCTATAATTTGGGCACCAACATGTCCTCCTACAAGTCATTCGCAGTTATCGGCGCCGGCGCTCTTGGGTCCACGATCGTCGCTGCCTTCGTTGCCAGAACCTTCCCGTCGTCGTCCTCGCTCGTCCGGGATCCAAGAGCACAGACAAGCTCCCTGCCGGCGCCAAGCTCGCCACCGTCGATACCAGCGACGCCGCTGCTGTCGCTGCCGTTTTTCAAGGAGCACCACCGTCGATGTAGTGCTTTCGACCGTCACCGGGCACGCCATCGGCGCACAGAAGTCCCTCATCGAGGCCGCCAAGGCCGCGAACATTCAAGCTGTTTGTTCCGTCCGAGTATGGAGTGCCAACGAAGGCCTGAACGAGGGTACCTGGGCAGAGAAGAACCAGATTGCGGAGCAGTTGAAGAGCGCCGGTATCCCGTCTCTCAGAATCTACGTCCGTAAAATTTCCCTTTGCATATGTCACAGGTGATAAACCAACGCTATAGAACGGTCTTTTAACCGAATACATCCCGTGGCTATCTTGAACGCGGAGACCAAGAAGATCCATATTGTGGGCAAAGGCGAGGCCCGCTCTCCGCGACGGCGCTCCCTGATGTTGCGGGTTCGTCGCACCATTTCAACGCAACCATTTATGCAACTAATCTGTGATTCCACAAGGATTCGTCGTCCACGTTTTGACCACGCTCCCGTCGGCCGAACTGGAGAACAAGAATTCCGCATCGAGGGCGAGCGCACCAAAGCCAACGACCTCGGTGCACTGTTCAAGACCGCAGTGGAGTATGTCACCGAAATTCCCGGGGAGATGGGGGACATCAAGACCATCGTGGCGACCGAGCTTGATTTCTGGCCTTGGTAGCACCGTGGTGGAGTGTCGTGACCAAGAGCGAGGAACTGGTGATGCCGCCGCGAGCAGCGCTAACAAGCTTTGGCCCGGGCATCACTGGGAAGACGATCAAAGAGGTTCACGGATTGTGATATTACTTACAAGCTGTCGTAGCGAGCGACGCCCGCTGTCGTTATTTAAATCGCCTCCTAGGAAACAAAAACTGGAAGAAACGCAAATAAGACGCAAGAGCACTAGCCTTGCGCTGCTGTCCCCTCTCTATCATCTCGGGGTTCTTCGTTACCTTCCCGACAAGTTTCTCGGCGCTACCTGCGCTTGCACAAAAAATGAAAAAAAAAATTGTCGAGCCTGAAAACACGAAAAAAAATGAAGTCCGCTTTTTGCAATACCGACATGTCGGTATTGCGAAATCGCGGACTTAAAAAATGAAAAAATTGTCGACCCGAAAACACGAAAAAAAACTGACTCTTAAAAAAATTTGCAAAAATTGTCGAGGCCGAAAACACGAAAAAAGCAAAGTCCGCGATTTTGCAATACCGACAAACGACCTTGCATAAGTACACGCCAATTGAACCTCTTTACACCTGTTATTCCCCACGTCATCGGGCCGAGTGGGCTAATATCCTGAACTGCTCCCGGGCGCGTCGCGGGAGATCGCGGGGAAGCGGAGCCGAGGCGCCGATGACGTCAGTGCGGACGCGCAGCGTCGCGGCGGTGCCTGGGGTCGACCGAGCATGGCCATATGCATGTAACACTGTAGTTCCTTGCAAGACACAAGTTAAGTTGGCGAATTTCTGACAGCAAAAAGAATGTGAAAGGGGTGATCATGACATTAGGCGCGCAAAACATGACTCGTGTGGCCACACCGTGACGGCGATTGCCAAATCGGGTCTCTCCACTCTTGCTCTCTACCTCCACAGTCACCAGCTATCTCACTTAAGCTTACATCCTACCCCGCAGCAACTTGCTTTCAACCTTGTCTCTATGCCTCCTCGCGCACCGATCGTGCTCCGAATCGCGGTCCTCGCACTGGTACAGGTCCGACCGGAGCCGCGTCTGCTGCTCGTGAGTTCCGCCAACACATCTGCGTGTGTCCTTATGTATGTCCTATTCAGCAGAGCACATAACCACGGTGGGCGTCCGACGCCCCGACTACGGCTCCAGCGGCAAATCGATCAAAATCAATGTCAATTCTTTCACTGCGGAGATCCCGAACGGGGTCGATCTTTCATTACGATGGTGCGCTGCCCCTCCTTCCTTACTTCCTTAAATTTCTGCCTGACTTTCTGTTCCATGATCGCCAGTCGGTATGTATTCAGCTTCAAGTTAGCTCCTGTTCGGCTCAGTCCTGACGCGCCTCGAGTTATTTCGGCTGATAAGATCCAACCCTCCGCGATGAACATGCGCCTCATAAGGCGCTCCAGGATCACGTCGCACCTGGTATCTTCGCAGAACGCGCTGCGCATTCGATGGCCGCAAGAATTTGTATGCGCCGGTCGAATTGAATTTGGGAGGGATTCGCGCGAGGTACGTGCGTCCGGTTCTTTGGATGGATGAAAGTGCTAATAACTTGACATATTCTATCCATCCAGTTCGATGTGAGCCTTCCGGGAGCGCCGGTCACAGCGATAGGCCACCCAAGATTTATAAAATCCGACTCACGCGCGTGGCGAAGATCAATACAGAGTACGGGTTTCTTTCTTTCTTTCCTTTCTTTTCCAGTCTTCACATCGCGCATAGAATCCTCCACCGCTTCATCGAAGGACGTCAGTCGCACGACAATGCGGTCAACACGGCGTTAATGGTGCGTCTATCGCTTGCTTGTCGAGCTCCTTTATATATATATATTCTGACACGGCACGCCCCAGGCGCTCAACGTCTTAATCCGCATGGAACCCTCCCAACGGTTCCCCGTCAAAGGCCGGTCCTTTCTTCACACCGGAAGGCGCCAGACCCATCGGCGCCGGCCTCGTCCTCTGGCGCGGGTACTTCCAGTCCATCCGCCCCGCCGTGGCCGCATGCTGATCAACATCGACATCTCGACCGGCGTGATGTACCAGCCCGGCGAGCTCATCAAGCTCTGCCTCTCCTTCCTCAACGTGAATGACCCGCTCGTGCTGTCTGGGCGCTGGATGATCGGAGACGCATCAGGCTGGGCGCTTCATTGCGGGGTGCGGGTGCAGACAAGGGATGCGAGTAGGGAGGGGCAGGGGCGCGGGGGGGTGGAGCGCGCAAGGGTGGTGAGGAGGCTTACGCACCAGGGTGCTAGTGATGTTACTTTGTGATGCGCGGGGGAAGGAGCATGACGGTGGCTAATTACTACCAGGAAGCGACGGGGAGGCCGCTTCAGTATCCGACTCTTTTGTGTTTGAGGTGATTTCTCTTCATATCCTCCCTTGTTCCTTGTGTAAGCTAACTATCATTCGAAGGTCGGCCAAGGTGCCCTGATCCCTCTTGAGCTATGCACCGTCCTCGCTGGCAGCTCGTCAAGAAGGAGATTCCAGACGAGAAGAAATCGGACCTCGTGGCGTTTGCGACGATGAAGCCGAAGGATCGGCTTGTTAGTATTCGCAAGGGGTTGGAGGTACGTGTTCATTTCTCTTCTACCCATTCCTTCTCTTCTACCCATTCATTCTCTTCTACCCATTCGTTCATTTTCTTCTACCCATTTATTCGTCAATGAACGGCTTTGAGCTTACCAAAAAAAAAAATTTAACAGGTTCTGGCATACGGCCAATCGGAGTACGTCCGCAAGTTTGGGCTGACGGTCAACAAAGAGGCTGTCTCGACGCAGGCGCGGGTTTTGACGGCCCCGACGCTGAAGTATGGGGCGGGGAGCAAGGCTGCGACTGTTGTGAGTTGTGTTTGATTATTCTCGAATCTCTTGAGTGTCGAGCTGACACTTTCCCTTTTTAGCAACCGAGAATGGGAGCTGGAATATGTGCGTGTTCGCTGGGATATTTACTTACATCCGAGATTAATATGTACATCCCTCGTGATTTAGGGCGGACAAGAAGTTCTACGTCCCTGCTACCATCACGGCCTGGGTGCTTGTGTATTTCGACATGCGTCTGGAGCGCGGGCTGCAGGATATTATTACTAGTTTTGTTGCGGGGTGTGAGAGCACAGGTGCCTATTCTTTTCTTTTCTTTTTCTTCTTTCTTTCGAGTGTGGCGTATTTATTGACTGACCAATGAATGATTTGTAACAGGCATGAAAGTCACCCACCCGATCCCATCGTACGGGGTATTAACGGCCAGGGCAATATACCCGAGGTAGTCTCTCATTTATTTTTCATGCGTGAATCAGCTTGCTTATTTAAGTATGACGCAGCAACTGCGCGCGGCGGGTGCTGCGTGCTTTGAACAGAAGAAGGTCGGGCCAACTCTATTTGTTGTCATCCTTCCGGAAGGAGGGAATGATATCTATACTATGGTCAAAAAGTATGTCGTCCGGAACCTTGGGTCTTTTTTCTCACTGCAGGCGATTTTTGTTTAGTTGGGGCGACATCAAGGTTCGTAATTAAAATGCCAATTTTCCTGGTTTGGTCCGAGTATTTATGGAATACGTTTCACCATTTCTATGGTAGAGAGGGATTGCAACCCAGTGTATGAAAACACGGAACTGTACGCGCGCCAATATCCAATTTTGGGCGAATGTTGCGCTCAAGTGGGTTTTTTGATTACTTTCCAATCCGATTCGGGTCTCATATATATGTGTGTGCAGGATCAACGTCAAGTTGGGGGCATCAACGTCATTACGGATCCGACGCAGGTTACGCTTCTATCTGACCCACACAACCCCACCGTCGTGATGGGGCGGATGTCATGCATCCCGGGTATAGCAGCTCTCTTTTATAACCCAATCTTCCGTGCCTCACATGCCCTTATGCTTATGTACTTAGAGCGGGAACGAACGGCCGCCCGTCGTACTCCGCGGTAGTCTCCAGCGTGGATTCGAACGCGGCCAAATATGTCACGATCAGAAGGTGCAGGCGTCGAGGCAGGAGCTCATTTCGGACTTGCAGATGATGACGAAGGTGTGTGTGATTCCGATTCGTTCTAACTTGGTGTCAACTGCATCATCTTATGTTGTTGCAATTGCTAGTATCTGTTGACCAAATACATGTCGTATCGAGAGGCAGTCGAGAAGGTGCCCCTCTCGAAGAAGCGCCGAAGCGCTTGATATTCTATCGAGGTCCGTGGCTTCGTGTTCTGCCGATACTTACGATTTAACGTGCGGATGCGGCGCGTGTAGATGGTGTCTCGGAAGGCCAATTTCAGCAAGTCCTCGATCATGGTAATTGCTCCTGTTTAATTAAATTTTCGTACACGACTTGATCTCTCGCGGGTAGAATTGCCGTTGATCAAAAGGTTCGTCCTATACTGTACTCTTTCATCGACGCAACGCTAACGGTGCACTCCAGCGGCATGCCAGGAGTGGGAATCGCGCCGAGCATTACGCTTGTGGTTGTGGGAAACGGCACCATGTGCGGTATGTATAGTTACTTCGTCGCTTGTGGTTTTGATATCTGGCTCATCTGAACCACACTAGGTTATTCCCTGCCGACAAAGATGCAGATAAGAGCGGAAATTGTCCCGCGGAACTGTTGTCGATCGCGACATTGGGCATCCCACCGAGTTTGATTTTTATCTTCAAAGCCACGGTGGGATCCTTGGGACTAGTAGGCCTGGACATTATTCGGTATGTCCTATACATTTGTTTTGCTATTTCATCCCGCTTATCGAATACGTGTAGGTTTTGTATGACGTGAGTAAAAAAAAAGAACCAGTTGTTTCTGGGAAACTTAGCAGCGCTTTTCTTTTCTAGGAAAACAATTTGACGTGAGTCGCATTTCTGCTGCGGATGTCATGGACCCCACCTGGACTGACTTTACATTGACAGGCGGACACGATGCAAGCGCTATCTTTCGCCTTGTGCCATGTCTACGCCGGCTCCACGCGCTCCGTCTCGATCCCTGCGCCTGTATACTGTGAGTCCACCTGCCGCCATCCGCATTCTGATGGCTAAACAGTACCTCCTATTCTAATTTTTTAGATGCCGACAAGGTCTGCGCGCGCGCGAAGATACACTTCGATCCAGAGAAGGCTACAGGAGCCTTTTCGGACACTGGGACGAGCGATAATTCGGAGAGCCTCGAGGCGTACAAGAATGATTTCATGCCGTTGCATGCTAACCAGATGGGGAGGATGTACTTTTCTGTGAGCGGGTTCAACTCACATGGAAGAGGAGGAGGCCGCTGACTTGAAATTTCTAGTGAATGTGAATGCAAAAAGAATTGCTTCACGGACTCAATAGTCTTCGCGCCTCTTGATTGATTGATTCTATGTTTGCTTGTTTTTTGTCTCGCGGTTTTCCTTTACGTCATATGCTTTACCATTACGACTTTTACGCCTCACGACTTACGATTTACGATACGAGTGAAGAGTTACGAAGTGTTTGGTTATCTGCTTTGCTACTGCTCCGTGTATTCTTCGAACGTCAATGCCATTTTGTATTTGCGCTATGGTTTGCCTTGCTCAGTAATAGCTGTAGATCCGTTTTGATCTGGTAAGCAAATTCTAAGGAGAGACGGCAGCGAGGCACTGCGCATCCTGAAGAAGCACGGGTATTATCATTCCGACATTTATATAGGAGATCCCACTTTCCCAAGTGAGCTCTCTCGCGTGACTCTGATGGGCTGGAACTGGGGAATTCATTAAATGACAAAGGAAGCCAGCAGTATAATTTATTCATACTACGTGAATCATAATGGGAATACTAGTGAAATCCTTCTATAAAAATCAGTCTCGCGAAACATTGTCCTACCAGTCGAGCCTACTCGTCGCCGTCGTACACAACCCATTCAGAGTGGATATCCTTCGCTTCAGTCTCTACTACGACCAAGCCCCGCTCTTTGCACTTCGGCAGCACTATCAAATCGAAAGGAGGCAGATCCCTCTCCTCGTCGGGAATCCATCCCGCTACCACATGGACGAGTTCCAGGCGGTCCACAGCGACGAGAGGCGTGAGCATCTCGTCCAGCGCCTCTGCCAATGAGGCATACTGGTCCTCGTACGCAGTATAAATCGCCACCGTGAGGGATTTCAGGGTGGGAGATGCATGCATGCCACGTAGCAGCGCGATCGCCTCTTCGCAAGTGAACGTGATGGATAGGGCTTGCAGCTGTGTGTTCCCCCGCAGGAACGGGACATCGAGAAATCTGTCTATTTGAACGTGAACACAGATTCACAGCAATAACTTGGTAGACATACCAGCTCCCCATGAATCGTCAAAGCCGATGCTCAGAGATGTGAGGGAAGTACCGAGGCTGTCAATGTACTGTGCCGCGTACTCGAGCTCGCCCTCTTCGGTCACTGGTTCAGGGAAAAACAGTGCCAGCGTTGATATGGGGATTCTTTTCCTGTGGGTCCAGACGAGAAATGGTCGAATGTCGGGGAAATTTAGATCCATGGAGCACAGGGTATCAGGAGGAGCAGGTGGGTCCTCCGGGAGCTCTATTTCGCTCCATTCGTATACCCATAGTTTCAGGGCCTGCAGCGCTGGAAACGACGCAATGCAGTACACAACTTCGGCGAGATTCGGTGCAGTCATGTCGGAAATGTTGAGGTGTGTGATGCCCAGTAACTTGGGACAGGGAAGGACATTGTCGGGGGTGCGGTGGAAGCGAATATCATAGCCGAGCATGTAAATTGCATTTGGAAGATGCTGCACAATCTTTGGCAGGACCGTGGTCATCCAGCGATGTTCGACAATGCCATGTGCGAATACAAGCTCGCGGATGAACGGGAGAAAGGTGAGACGGTTGGGTCTTTTGAGCAGCGTCGCGAAGCGGTAGGCGGTATCCTGGGAGATTTTAACGCGATAAAAAAGAATGCGTCGGCTAGAGGGAACCCAGGCTCTGCACACGAGCCCACAACTGCCCGCTGTAACAGCCGTAGACCGGTCCAGAAAGTTTTCTTCTCCGTTCCCGCATATCAGCGGAGTCGGATGCAGAAAGGACATAATCAAGTCAACTAGTTCACCGGCAAATGTAGACGGCATGAGTAGAACCTGCGGGTATAAGTATAAGTTAGTATAACAGAATCGTTATAGCTGGAGGCAAGCTGGACGGATGAAGGGAGACAAAGAGCTTGCAAGAGTGGCTGTGCAGGCTTCACGAGGTCCTGTCACGGTGACAGTGTGATGGTGACGGTGTTGCCACTACTCACCTCATGAGTAAACACCCCGAATGTGGCCGTGCGCCAGTGCGCCTCTGCCGCAGCGTGCTTCTACATGAGCGGGGAAAAGCGGGGCCATTGGTGCGTACGCGTTCCACGCCACTTTGAAGAAGAACAGGTCCAACTACCGGACCAATTGTACCGGACCTTCAAGTTGAACTCGCCGTTGACTTGTTACGTGACGCACCTCACTTGTCTCACTGCACGGGGCTCATTCCAAAAGCGAAAGCAGTCGCATAGTAGACCGGTTTCTCATGAACACGATGTTCCGGACTGGTTGTATTTTATCTTTTTCTTTTCATCTCTTTTTCTGGGATGTCGAATTTCTACCCCATTGTCGTAGGCCTTCGTGTGGCTCGTTTCCTGCTCTCAGGGCTCTTTTAGCTCCCTGCGCTCTCCAGGCTTGCATAATCTCAGAGGTACTATTCTCCCCTGAGCCCTGAATCTTGGGAATTAGGAAGCCTAAAGGCGACATTCTCCCACATGCGAGGAAATACTTTCTCCACGCATGTCGGCTACTCTCTGAAGTATCTCAGGATCCAACAATAAAATGCCTCAGCTTGGGAATTCTTCCGGATGCTTCCAATAATGTTCGCACCGTTCTTTCTTGGTACATAATGAAGTCAAAGCAGCTACATATCGTTCGGTCGTTCTCATCCTGCCATGCGAAACCTGTTCTCCCTCCTGTTAGTCCTCGCTGGGGTCGGCGCACAACGTACCATACAATGGACGTTCGTGCAGAACGGTTCCTCAGGCGTAATTCCTGTCGAGCTCATCACAATCTCGCCTACCCTGATGTTGATGTACGACCGCGCAGACGGCAATCCCCTTCTCCTCCCGGATGGCGAAAAGGCATGGGCAGCGCTATGGAATCTCGAGACCAACACTCCTACCCCACTCAGTTCCCTCACGGACACATTCTGTGCTGGCGGCGCGTTTATCAGCAATGGTACTCTTGTCTCTGTCGCTGGTCAGCCGCTCGAACAAGCCGGCCAACCGCCTGCAGATGGTCGGCTGGGAATCCGTCTGTTTGGCCCGTGTACCTCTCCAACCGGTGAAAACTGCGTTGTATTTGAAGATCCCGAGCACATTCATCTCGCGGTAACGCGTTGGTATCCCACTGGTCTTCGGATCCCGGACGGTAGTCTCATGATCATCGGTGGGAGCAACATAAATACCTTCTATAACACGGGTCCGACCGCGGAGGACAGCATCGAGTTCTTCCCCAGCAGACCGGGTGAAGCCGGCACCGTGAGACCTAGCCAGTTCTTGTTGGATGCCGAGCCTGTGAACATGTTCCCGAGGTATAGCTGCTCATACAAAAATTTGCACTCCATTCAATGTTATCCAGATCTTTCGTCCTTCCTTCTGGGCGCGTCTTCGTGATCGCGAATAACATCACGATGATTTACGATATTGAGACTAACACTGAAACGCGTCTCCCGGAAATACCAAACGGCGTACGTGTGGCCAACCCTTTTGATGGCTCCGCGCAGTTGTTGCCTCTGTCGCCGCCGTTATATGAACCGACGGTTCTTGTCTGTGGTGGCTCTGCAGCCGACGACACACGACCTGTGACCAATCTTACCACTAAAGACCCCGCGACCAACCAGTGCTCGCGCATTACCTTGACCCGAGCAGGAATAGCCAAGGGCTGGGAGGTTGAACGAATGCCTGAGACGAGAATATTGATGGAGAGTGTTATGCTTCCGACCGGAGACGTTCTTCTGATCAACGGTGCTCACACAGGGTAAGTGCATTTTAACTATAGAATAAAGCCAACTCTCATTCATTGTCCCAGATATTCGGGATATCCGAGTGTCAGCGGCTCCAACGTCACCGGATCGAACTCAGCTAACCCTGCGTTCCGAGGCATCCTCTACAGGACAGAGTTCCCGGCTGGACAGAGGATTACTCAAGCCGGCTTGCCCACCAGCAATATTGCGAGGATGTATCACTCGTCCGCATCGCTGACGGCCAAGGGGTGGGTCATATATTCCTCTGCTGGTAGAATATTACTTACGATTTTGACAGAACCGTTATGGTCGCTGGATCCAATCCTCATCCCGCGGTCGTTTTGCCTCCCACTACGTTCCCCACCGAATTCCGCGTGGAGGTCCTTCGTCTTCTCTTGGAAAATTATTTCGGCTAACTTCATATTTTTCAGTATCTCAGTCCCGACTTTATAACCTCTAATTTGCCGCGTCCTATCATCCGGAGCGCTCCGACGCAAATTCATTTCAACCAGAAGACCACTCTCAAGGTCACCGTTCCCCAGAACTTACTCTTCGGTCAGATTAAGGGTACGTCTCGATTTGGTTCATGGTTTTCCCAACTGAAACTCACTCTCTAGTTTCGCTGATGGACATGGGCTACGCTACACACGCACAACACGCAAATTCGCGGCTCGTTTTCCTCGAGCACACTCTTATCGGCAATAATTTGGAAATCACGGCGCCTCCGAATAATAACATCTACCCGCCTGGACCTGCTTGGCTCTTCCTGGTTGCGGATGGCGTTTATAGTGAGGGAGTGCAGGTTATGGTTGGCGATGGCGGCGATCCTCCGAGAGCCGACCAGGGAGTTAAAATACCTATTACCAGCCTGTAAATTCGTATTCCTGTAGCTTGTATTGTACCACTATACATATATCATGACGAAGTGCCGCTATGTAGCTCAGCAGCAACTGATACTGTACCTCATTCAGGTGATACCCACATGTTCGTTGATACCCATGGTCACTCCTCGTTCGTATTGTAGGAACAATTAGTTGATTGGGACTCCATATTGAGCTACTAGTATGATATGGGCAAGAAGTGATTCCAACTAAATTAAGATCATGTAGTGATCCCGCCGTTCAAATTTCTCAACCACGGGTTTGCTCATGCTCTGGAAATTTTTACTAGTCATTTAGGTCAGAGTGATTCATGATCATATAATTATGATTGCCCGATTCAACGACGTCTTGGAAGGAGATGTCTCAAGCCAAGTCTTTAATTGGCAACCCTGAACGTTAGCTGAAGTCGAACGGTGACCGCTGAACGGTTCAAAACTTGAATATTGGCATGATCGACATGATTGGGAATATCCAATCTTTTGCCTTGAGAAATATTTCAAGCTATTCGTAACCACTCAACTTTCTCTTTGGGAAAGAATACACTCGGGTCAGTCGTTCGATGAGCCAGAACTAAGTAGGTCAAAGGAAGAGTCCAATATCCACCTGTTTCCCAACTGCTCTCAACATTAATCGAAATAAAAAGCACCACATTCTTTCCGATCTTCCTCAAGAGCAGCCTCTGACCCCGTACTCCGAAAACTGAGGATGAAGAGAATTTGCGACGGTGGCTGTGCATGCTTTCGGTGATTACCGACCAATTATTTACCTTGATGGCGCCAGATGTCGCCCCTTGGTCGCTCCTTCCATGTCCATTGTCCAAACCATTTCCCGCCAAACCTTCGAGCTTTGAGTCTTGCATGATCAGCAGCTTATGACAGCTTGTGGCCGGTTTTTGACGACTTATTAGCCAGTTGCGGAATTCGGCGAGATACGGTGGCTGCTGATTTGCTGCTGATACGAATCTCAAATGAATGTGCTATAAAAGTTCCCCGTACGCCTCCAAGAAACCAAACTACATGCCTCTTCCCTCGAAAACCACGGTGCTAATTGTAGGAGCTGGTCCCTGTGGGATGGCCGCTGCGGCATCTCTTTATCATCAGGGCTGTCGGGACCTCCTCATTGTGGACTCCATTATGGCCGGGGAAAATTCGTCGCGTGCCATAGTGATCCAAGCAGCAACACTCGAGGTATGTATTGTGGTGTGAATGTGGACGATATTGAAACCATGACAGGCCCTTGACACTGTCGGATGTGCCGACTCCCTTGTGGCTCTGGGAGACAAGGCAGAACGATTCGGCTTTCTTGACGGCAAGTCCTACCAGGTATCCACAGATTTCAGCCTTCTTTCTGCGTACACGCGCTTTCCATTTGGCTTGGTAATCCCCCAAACCAACACTGAAGCAGTTCTTCTGGACAAACTCGAAAGTCTTGGGATGTCTGTGTCGCGCCCATACAAAGTTGTTTCAATGACCAGGTCGACACACGACGGTCTGGTAGATGTACATTTTGAATCTGGGGAGATCGTTCAGACAAAGTATGTGATCGGCGCGGATGGAGCGAAATCAGTGGTAAGTCGGCACCATTATTGAATCACTAGTCTGAAGACCACCAACAGATTCGCAATGAAGCAGGGATCGGCTTCAGTGACCCTGATGGCACCCAGGACGAGGACTACGGTGTCCTCTCTCAAATGGTGGTCGGTGATATCGTGTTCTCGACTCCACCCAAACTCCCCTCGTCGTCTGGAATATTTGGCATCCTTTCGAATGGAAATCTCGTCATGTTGGCGGCGTTTCCTGCAGCTGTTTCTCCGGACAAGGAACACACTGTATACCGTATCATATCCGGCGTCCCCCCAGCCGAGGGAACCCCTCCTCACGCCCCAACATCGGAATACTTCCAATCCATCATCGACCGCTATGCGCTGGAATCTATCTCCGATCCTGCCCTCGGCGTCGAGCAGCTCCGCGTCGAGAAGACGTACTGGTCGTCGCGCTTCCGAACCCGCTCCGCCATCGCCGACCGCTGCTTCACCCGCTTCGGGGACCATCCCGACAGCGGCGTTGTCCTGCTCATAGGCGATGCCGCCCACATTCACTCGCCCGTCGGCGGACAAGGGTTGTCACTCGGATCAGGGATGCCATCACCCTTGGCCCGGCCCTCATGGCGCATGCCCAAGGTTCGTCCGCGGATGCGCTACTCGCAGATTGGGCCGCCGCTCGGCGCGTGCGCGCGCTGGGCGTCATCCGACTGACAAAGCGGACTATGGCTTTATTCAACATGGCTCAAAACCCGGGATACTTGGCGCGGATCATGCAATGGGTGGGTCGAAATTTGGTCCGTATTCTTACCAAGTTTTCGTTTTACCGACGAATGGCTGCGTGGCGGGTTAGTGGCCTTGGGACGTATGACAAGTATAGGTCTTGAATTCATTGTTGTTTTTTGTGGTCAAAATATGGGGGTTCAGACTACCCACGCATGGTGCTTCGCCCTCTGATCGTCGTTGCATTCGGTTTCACCCTTCTTCGTCTCGCTCGTCGCTCGCTCGTTGTCTTTTCTTCGCTCTTTACTTATCGTGCGCGTGACTTTCGTGTCCACGGCTCCCCACAGCATATGCTGCGTTTCTGGCTGTGTAAGCGCTAGGCTGGGATGTCAGTCTGGATCTGGAATGGGGAGAGCGACGTACGCTACGCGGCGCTGGACCGCCGAAACGCGCAGGAATTCCCTGTTCCTTGAGCGCGATTTCAATGGAAGTGGACATTGAACCGCAACAGCGACTCACCTTTCACGATAAGTCGCTTGATGTCCTTTCGCGCGCGCTGCATAAGCAGCTTGCTCCTCAAAAGGCCGAGTCTTCAGTTCGGCGCGTTTTCTGGGACAGGAAGGAAAGGCGAGGTATGTATTATATTATAGGTATAAAAGCGCGACGACACTCACTGTGCCATCCGCAGGCGCGATTTCTCCCTTCGTTCAAGTTTCACGTGGCGCTGACCTCTGACAGAATGGATTTATGAGTGATGTTGGGTATAGAAACCAAAATTATAAGCATACTCAATCTCGAGCTGTGTAGGTTCGAAAGAAACCTTTCCACAATACGCCGGATCATGATATGTGCCGGAGCCGCAGCAGCGGTTTTTGTACAGGTTCAAGGGGAAGAATTTTCGGCTCGGCGCTCATCCTAGGGACCGGTGAGACGGATTACGAGGTAAAACATGACACCGACACTCACTTTTCCATCCGCCGGTGCGCTGTCTCTTGCCGCTTCGCGTGTGGGTGGCAAAGTATGTATGAGAGCTGCATTCTGGCCGAGAAGATGCATGAGGCACGGAAGATGCGGGGACAAAAAAGCAAGTACTTGGTTTGCGGCTTGTTGGGCTCGGCAGGGCATCCTTCACCATAGGCCGGCGTTTGATGTCTTGAGGTGTCGGCTTGCTCTTCGAGGAGAGTCTCCAACTCGATGCGATTTCTGGGATTTGTGGGAAGGGTGAGCCAGAAAATGCGGGTGCACAGTTCAGACGCTAACTATCACCATAGGTCGCTTGGTATGCTCTCGAACGCTGCATAGGCGGCTTGCTCGTTAGATGGACGATTCTTGAGCTCGGCGCGCTTGTTGAGGCTATGTGGGACAGGTGTATGTGTCTAAAGGCGGAAGCTGACCGCGTAGGCGCGCTTTCTCGTTCTGGTCTACGTGGCGCTGAGCTCTGGCAAAATCGAAGGATGAGACATGGTCAGTGTGGGTGCGCAAAAAGGAGCATACCCGATTTCCAGTTCGCTTGGCGGGTTAGGAAAGTATTTCTTCAAGTCGCACTTCATAGGCGGGTGCGCACCGTCCATGATGGTGGGAGATGGTAAGGGAAAAAATCGCATCTCACATCATACGTTGACGATTGTGACTTTGTTGAATTGTCGACTTATATTCGTGGCAAGTTCGCAGTCGTCATTGGTCTCACCAAAGCATATGTTTTTCTGTTCAACTTCGTTCAACTTGAACTGTGAATGGCCAGTTTTCCTGCTTCTTCGGGAGGTCAGTTTCGGAAGCGCTTCCGTAGTTTCCTAGGACCGTTTTCACTTGCTACAGAATTTTTGAGTTCGCTTAGGCGTCAAAACGGTTGAAACGGCCAATTGAACAGGGTTGAACTGGAAGATCTTCAAGATCATGATCCATTGATCGTAATCAGTCTTTGTCGCCGATCACATGGTTGGCGCTTAATTGCCGCTGCTTTCTCCCACCACACAAGACTGAGTCGGACTGACTGCCTTGGTTTAAGGGTGCGATACTGGAATCTCGCATGCCTCTTATACGTCAATCCTGGATCGGCGCCTGTGCTTGACCTTCCTTCGCTCCCCGTCGAATTCTGCATGAGATCACGACTCATCTACGCGATGTCCCCGTACCTTGTTCAGAGTATCGTGTCCTTTGCTGCACCTATCTCGAACGCACCGATGCCCTGCACGCCTTGTCGGCGACTTGCCGTCGCCTGCGCAGCGTGTTTCTGGAGCCTTACTGGGAACACCTCGAGGTCTGCGCGAGCCAGAGGTCTCCGACGCATACATCTACGCGGGGTTCCACTACAACCGCGGGTTCGGCTTCGCACTATGGTCACTAGAGCTAGCCGAAGACTTTGCGCGTGAGCTGCTGCAAAAATGACCGTGGTGACCCGGAGGCCGGAGCTAGCTGTACACGTCCGGTGTGTGGTATACACGTGTGTTTATGTTCACAGTGTCAATCCGACTGACTGCTTCAGAACGGTTTCGGTCGTGCTCCCGGTACAGATGGTTCACGGCTTGTCCAATCACTCGCCTCCTCCCAAGTTAGACCATCCAGGTCCTCTGGTCGTCTACGCATGCAGTATCGAAGTACCTCAGCCGGGCGCTTGAGCACACACCTTTTACGCTGTCCGCACGCTAGTGCTCCATGCCCACGCGTTTCCGCTTGTGGAATCATGCCCAAATCTCGAACACCTAATGGTCTACGCGCATTGGGACCGCATGCCGCAGCTCAGCGACTTGCCCTCGTATGCGCCGAGTCTCCTCACCTTCACCTGCCTGCCCTCGGCGCACACCTCGTCCAAGGCGCGTAATTTATCCGGCGTCGCTTTGTGCATCACTCTTTATCTTCACACTTCTTCCACAGATCTTGTTGCTTTACTCCCAAATCTGGTAGAGATCCCGCCATCCGAACAGTGATCTGACACCCGTTAGTATTTGTGTTTCCGATGCCTCGAGCAGCAGCGCTGACTGACGCCAGGATATACTGAACCTCCTCAAGACATGGAGAACCTGTGCAGAATCGACCTGGTCGCTGATTACGCACAGCCTGCCGCAGGTGAACCGCGGCCAGACACCCAAGGACTCATCGCGGCCGCGAAGGAGGTGCTCTGCGGTGGTCCTGTGAGGCTTTTCGGGCCGTCAGGGCGTACGCCGCTCAATCAAGTAATCCTGTGGGTTCGAGATCATGTTGTGTGGTGCTTCTAGTATCAGTTTATAATTAATTTATGTGAGGTCCATTTGTTATACAGCATTCAACTGGTCCCTGCAAGGCTAACGGAGCTCTCCAGTATGAAACAGCATCGAATATTGTGATGAATGCTCACTGCAGGCCAGATCCCATAGGGGAAGAGGTCCGCTCGTCGCTTTCACGTGGATCGCTGATCTGACGAAGCATTGAGAACCTCGAGAATGAGTTTTGGACTGAAAAAAAAAAGAGCAAGAACGTTGAGATAGGCCGAGTTCCCATTCAACGTTCATAATAGAAACCCCTTGGAGGTGTTAGCTGGATGATTCCGAAGCGGAGAATGTTCACGATACGCCATCAATTTCAACAAGTAAATACAGGATACAGACGCGAACAAAACCAGACAATAAGAAGGCCGAATCAGCTGTCTGTAACGTACACGAGACAACAACGGCCATGCTCATCTACGTACAGCGTCAACTGATCCCCAGGCTGAGCTCCTCCAAAGCTATCTGTACATCTTCCGAAGAGTGACCGCCACCATATCGCCGTCTTGGTCCTTATATTTCAGCCGCACCGGTTCGTCCGGCAGTGGACCGAGGAGGCGGATCTTGCGCGTAATCTTCCACCAGGCCATCGTAGTCTCGTCCGCGGGACCGACAGGATGAATATGTCTTCGTTAAAGTGCACCTTCACCTTGACGACTTGGAGTGTGGACGGGGGGTTCGCACCGTTGTTATCGGTCTGCACTCGAGGCTGGCTATAGCTGGGAACAGTGCGCGAGCAGGGTCGCGTCGAGATCGCGTATCTCCGGGGCAGGGCCGCCGCCGTCGCCGAAAGATGTGGCAAGAGTCTGTCGATGTTCATCCGTATCGACTCGGAGCCCGCCTGAGGGATCGTTCGGCTGAGAGGCCAGACCGGATGGTCGGATTAACCGTCGATCTTCGACTCCCATATCCTCAACGATCTTCCCACGGCAGCGGAGCATGAAGCTTTCGCGTTCTGAATCATGGTCCCCTTTTTTCCACGAGACCGTGAGCGCGTACCGTCTCAGAGATGGGGAAGCTACATTGGACGTTAGATATGCAAATTTTAAACAAGGAATGACGAACACGACGCGTTCGAGCTCGCCTCTGAGATTGGCCCACCTGTGTTACATTGGAAACAAGATCCGACCTTTCAGTAAAAGAGGCGTATTCCTCGCATAATGTCTTCCTGTTCGGAGTGTCCTCGAAATTTCTTTGCACAGGAGTAGAATTTTTCGAAAGAAGACGTGATATTCCCGGTCAACGTCCGATTTGTTGACGACAAAGAGTCGTACAGGAGAAGTTCTCCAAGGTGTCAACGTTGTGGCCTTCCATCATCCACACGCGTCTGCAGAGATTTCACGGTCTGCTCGGTTTCGGCGCGGCGTGCTGCCTCGTTAACTCTGTCTGCGACACGCTTGGAAGCCTCTGAACCTTGTTTCAAAGCGTGAAATGTGGTAGTCGGCTGCCCACGAGCCTTTGTAACGACTGAATGTCGAACATAATCAGCACTGAAATGGACGGAGTAGAGATACTCACGTCAAGGAGAGTGGGTATTGAAGATACGTCCAACAGGCTTTTTATGAAGGCGGGCAGTTCCGCCTTGACGTTCATCAGTGGTGAGTGGCTGTCGGAAGGTACCATTCAGCCGTATAGTTGTTTCAGCCCACTGGAAACTCACAGCGAGCTTCTGTTGCACCTCATCTGTGAATACGAACTCAGAGAACTGACATAGTTCGCGTAGTACGGCGCATAAACTTCACCAAATTCCTTTCCTGGTATGATTAAACGCGACACAGATCGATCAGATGGGAAAAGACAACGATGGACACTCACAGCCCAGGAATGCTGTCCCCATTCTGGTCATGCCACGCAAGTCCGCAGTAGCCTCAAGGCGAATAGAATTTGCGCTGGAAGTGAAAAGCTCGTTTATTGGGAAAGAGAGAAGTCTGATATCGTCGTCGATCCAGTGCTCTGGGACAAAACAGTAGCATATTTCTATGGCAGAGTCAGTGATGGTCATCCTACGCGAGATCAGCAGAAACAAACAAGCATGAGCTCAATATCCTTCCGTATTTGCGTTCAGTCTCAACCAGCTCGCGGATGATATTTCTTGTGTTCTGGTAGGAAGGGCGGGTTTGGGTTATCGGGAGAGTTATCGCGGAGGGCAGCAGTTCTTCGACATGGGCAAAGCGGGCACAGTCCTTCAACGCATCCGGCGGAAGATAATGACGATTGCCGTAACGGTGTTCACGACCTGTACGCTGAGCACGCGGACAGCAGGAATGGGAAACGTACATACTTTGAGAAATCCATCAGTCGAGTTACGACCCCAAAGATCTGTCACAGTAAATGTCTCGCATGCGGGGATTTCTGCTCGAACTTCTTTGTACGAAGCTGCATAGCAAAAGAGCAATGGCACGCTTTTTGCGCGATCAGGATTGGCGGTGTACTGCTCCTGGTTGAACTGGGCGTGGTTGATTTTTGTGAAGCCATCCTCCTCGGGAAGTAGATCGAAGATGTAGCACAGTGGAATACCGAGAGAGAAGAGATCCCAGAGTTGAGTGATAGGGTCGATCGACTGGCCATCTACTGCTGGATTATCAGGATTGGCGAGGGAGAAGTAGTGAGGAAAACCGCGAATCTGCATAAGACGGTCGCGAAGAGCGGAGCATTGCTGGAGGAAGGACACAGAATGGGAGAGGCTTTCGTCTGACATGGTAGAGAGAGACAAAGCTGTACACTGGCTGTGCAATTGGTTGCATTATGATATCAGCAACGTGAGTCAGCACAGCCTCGGCTCTAGAGTCAGTTTCTATTCCATTGAACAGAAAGAGGGGTAAATTAGTGATGGAGTCCGAGCCTCCAGTCATTTTCTCGGACGGTTTAAAATAAAGTTTGTATCGCTGATCCAAAAATTCAGAGGTTGGTGAATTGCAATTGGTCAAAATACAAACAGGCTAACCTTGAACTGCTTCCAATGGCGTGGGTGAGATTCAATTAGAGGGTCACACGGAAATATGGCAAGCCTCTACTGTCCATGCTCGGGCAAACCTGCCATATTTCCGTGTGACCCCGGCCAATTGCAAGGAGAAAGCGTCCGCCGAAGCAAATAATGGCTGTCGATCATCGAGTGTTCCGAGATTGCCCTTGGTCTGGGGTCTAAATTTCTTCCGTAGACTTTTTATCCCATTTCTACACTCTGTCAGCCCGAGGAGAAATTTTTGGCTGAACTGAGATGTGCTCGCTTCAACGACGGCAAACAGTAAATGTAAGGCATAATCACCCTGGAAAATGTACTATTCATGCTGGTACTGATGTGAGGAAAGGAATCGGGTGTGGTGTACGGTGCATGGTAGTGTTTCTTGTGGTTGGATACTGAAGGATAGTGCCATTTCTGCTGCAGGACGAGGTTTGACTCCTCGCACCCGAATTCTTTTTTGCACCGTTTTTCTTTTCTTTTTTCTTCCTTTTCTCCCTCCCTCATTGGATGTTTACTTTCATGATCCATCAAATTATGCAAAGGCATTTCACTCTCATGATCCGTTCAAGGGTGGATTTATTTTGGCTGAGATGCAGGCGCCGTTGGTTCAATGAGCAAATGGAAGAATCGGAGTCCATAAAATTTACCTACCTTATGCTGTTGCAGATATGAAGCAAAGAATTGGGTGTGGTGTATGGTGCACAGCAGCATTTCTTGGTCGAGATAGATCATTTCTGTGGTAGGACGGGGTTCGACTCCTCACATCCGAATCCATCGTGACGGAACATTCTTTTTTATTTTTATTTTTTTCCTATCGCTTTTTGGTCCGTTCATACTTCCATGATCGAAATCGAACCGGTGGTTGGAATTTGGGGTTCTACGATTGAACGCGGGTGAGTATTTAGTGCAAAGCTCTCCCGAGTCGGGATTTATACTCACACATCATAATGAGGCACCACTGACCAGGTTTCAATATTAATTTATCTGACATACATACCCAACGTAGGTTCTAGAAGAGGGACTCAGGTGTGGTGTATGGTGCACTGCAACGCTTATTGACTTCTGCCGCATGTATCACCCGTTGCAGGATGGGTTCGACTGCTCGCACTCAAATTCTTTTTCTTCCTGATTTTTGTCTCAGGTTTTTCGCTTTCGGTGTTTGCCTCTGTCATTCATGCCAAGGCATTTCAGATTTATTTTGGCGGGAATGTAGGTGCTCGTGCCGTTCATTCAATGAGCAGATGCCAGATGGAAGGGCTGGAGCCATAATCAAGAAATCCACATACCCTATGCTGGTGCAGATGTAAGAAGAA
>JARJLF010002913.1:0-26301 GCA_029378395.1 Mycena leptocephala
CAATCGGCGGACCTGGCGCTGGAATTCAATTGAAATTGATGGCAGGCCGCTCCACACAAGGATTGTCCCTGTTTTCCCAACGGTTTATTTCTGTGAGGGCCCAGACAGAAAATCTGAGGAGACAGTTCTTCTTGAAATTGCGCTGGCTACCTCCCCAGCGGCTGCGATTTAAGGGGGCAATTTTACCAAAAATGGCCAAATGACTCATCCGTATGCGGACGGAGTTAGGTGAAAAAGGCGCTCAGGTCGGATCCCAAAGGCGCACAGAAGTGGCGAATCGGGGGGATGTCTGATACATACGCGTACGGAAGTACTCGAATTTCACCAATCCCTGGGCCACCAGACTCCAACAGACATGCCGAAAAAAAAATCCCCAGCAACTGGGAAGTTACAAACCCACAAAAAGACCCTTCTCGTGCCAAAATGTCTGATCCGGTATGCGGACGGACGCGCTCCAAAAACTTTTTGTGCCTTCATATAACCACCATAAGATATTTGACTTTCTTTGTGACCCTGCGCTATTCTATTACGTGAGATGTTTGGTTTTTGATCGACTTGAGTCACGGTAACATTAATTTCGACGTTCTCGCAGGCAAAACTGTTTAGAATTGCCCTAGCTATCACTGGAAGACCGGATCGAAAAATGAGGTGTGGTTTCTGTGTCACACTTTTCAAAATGCAGGACCTTGTTTTGCTCACAGAGAGTACAAAACAGACCAGATTTCGACGTTCTCGCAGGCAATTGCCCTCGCCATCACTGGGACGAGACCCGATCAAAAATGAGGTTTGGTCGCTCTCCCGATCGAATTTTTCCTAAATTCCTCAAACGATGGTGTGTTCCGCGTCACTTGAGAACGAGTATATACTAGAGCAATGGGAGTGGTACTCGCCCGCTCCCAGCATCTGTAACCGAGTCCCCTTGACGGTTGTGCAGAGAATGGGACTCGGATAACGGATTGATCCCACCAAATCCCGCCATTAGGCGCGAATCAATCTGCGATGGCAGAGTGTTACCCAGGTGCCGAACTATTCAGCCAAATGTACTCCCTCTGCCCTGTGGTGGATTGAAATCAGGCTCCTGCGTTTGCCGAGAATGATTTTCGGGACTTCACCAAAATTTGGCCTTGGTCATGTATAAAGGTTTTTCAATTGTAAATCCAAGTATACAGTTTTATAACCATCACAATTCTAAGACTCTCCATGTTCTTACATTTTTATTGAGTGCAGAATACGCCTCTCTAGAGCGAATTTCTTCATGCCCTTTTCTGGCTCGACCGAAACACGTGAGTTTCGGCTTTGTCTTGGCATGTCTTGGCTCACATAAAATAATTCATAGAGAAGCCCGTTCCACCGCTATAAAAATTCTGAGCTCATCACGAGTCTTAGAATTCGCATTACTACAAAACTGTTTCCTAAAGTACACTACTTATATAGTGGTTGTGTAACTCCAATAAGACATTCAAAGCGATGTATACTTAGAATATGAGTCTGGATGAGTACAATCAAATGCCGCCCATAACCGCCAGAGTCAGGGCGCCGTGCTGTAGTCAGTGTGACCTACATGGAGTTTGCCGTGATGCGTGACTCCATAATCCAACACGTGGGACCCGGAAGCACATGCGCAAAAGGAAGCGAAAGAGCTTTACTCAGCCTATCAGAAAACCTTCCGGAATTTTTGCAACAATCTTGAACTACGCTGCAAATTTGGTCACCCTCCTCAACGCGGACCGGTGGAATACCGGATCGCGGAGGCGGGGCTGACGGAGGAGTATGCGGATGTGCCGAGAGGCATTCGCAACGGCTTCGCGCGCGGACTGGACCCTTCTTGTAGAGCTACTTCCACTTTCATTCCTAGAAATCTCACCTCCGCCCTCGAGCACCCTGACGTTATCGAAAAATACCTTGCAAAAGAACAGGCGCTTGGCCGCATATCCCAGGGCTACGAACCAACAGAACTCGAATCCCCTCTGTCCCTGTTTGGTTGGCAATAGCTATCGGTTCCAGTTTCAAAAACGTTAAATCTTTTTACCTGTACACTTTGGACCTCAAAAGAGAAAGTCGGTCGGAAATCATCGTCCCAATAGAAGCACGAAGTCGGATTTTTGAAATTTGTCCAATACATGAAATGGGACGGAATTCAAGGCAGGTTCGAGCAATCTCCGCCCAAATAAAGGCCAAACACAAAAGTCTGGCTTCGTACCTTTCTGGAGGGCGCACTTCCCTATGACTTTCACTGTGGAACCTAGGCAATTCAGCCAGAATTAAAAAAAGTTTTTCCCTTTTTACATTTTCGAGCGCCACAGAACTTCAGAATAGTGCGAACGGGCCTCGAACGAGGCGAACTACGTGAAATGCGACCAATGTCACACATTTGTGACGAGCACTTGACATATTCAAGCTTTCTGCTGTTGAATGGCCATCAATGTGAATGGAATACATGAGTGGCTGTCCACGCAATTTGAGCCCCATGCCTCACAATTAAATAGCCCAACGCATCCATTTCAATGCATTTCTGCCGGAGGCACGGGGTTCAAAATTGCTCCCTTATCCCTGCCGAAGCCCTAATACAGGACTCTAGCATTGCTGATGATAGCGGGAAAAATTCCGGCACGCAAAGACTCGGTGATCTGTTTCCCTGTGTTGTGAGGACTTGAAGACAGATAGAAAATCAGGACGAAAAAAGTTTTGTAGGTGTGAAGTTTGGGTGGTCCGTCAAAGAGCGTGCAGGCCAGAAAGTCAGTCGTGCGAACTAATATACATGGACAACCCTACTGTGCAGTGGTGAAAAGCGAGTAAAAGGACAGTTACACTAAAGGGCCTTACATATATGTAAATGTGTGGGACCTTGTACCCGAGCCGAACGACGTTGGCTGAATGGCGCGGATCAATCCTACAACAAAAAGCCCGCCCAGAAGGTGGTGCGCAGTATCCGCTAGACCGTGTGTGAGGGCTTGCGCAATTTTCGTTAATGTCGTAACGAATCCTAGCGAAACAAGGGCATTGTCAAAGGCATTTGCTCCCACAATGGCCCCTTTGTTGCAGAGTAGCGAGATAGCACCATAGAGGAGGGAAGGGGTGTCTCCTTCGATGATCGTGATCGAGTCGGAGCGAGGAACGACACGGCGGAAGTGAGATACAATGAGCGACGCAAAGCCTTTCGAGCCAAGCCATCAAACTTTGCTTTCAATTGATAGCACAGCTTCAAAAGCATCCCCACTTAGGCATTGGATTGCACTTTCAATTGTGCATTCAATTTGAGGACTTTCCCTGCATTGTTTGCCCCATAGCTTGCCCGCCGCTCCACCAATTCCCAAGGTCTGGTAGGCATTTCGACTCGGAATTGCCGTGGCTATCGAATGCATGGGACGCTGTGATTTTCCGTCCAGGCATGGGCAAGCTCTGCATTGAAAATGCGGTGAATTAGCCCCTATTTGCGCTTTTAATCAGAGCTGAGCCATCAAACTTTGCTTTCAATTGCTTCAAAACCATCCCCATTTAGGCCCATAGCTTGCCCACCGCTGCACCAATCGCCAAGGTCTGGCAGGCATTTCGACTCAGAATTGCCGCGGCTATCGCAGGCATGGGCAAGCTCTGCATTGAAAAGGCTCAATTTTGCATTGAATTAGCCCCTATTTGCGCTTTTGATCCGAGCTGGGCCATCAAACTTTGCATTCAATTGATGGCACAGCTCCACACCCATTTAGGCATTTGATCGCACTTTCAATTGCACATTCAATTTGAGGACTTTCCCTGCAGTGTTTGCCCTGTAGTTTGCCCACCGCCGCACTAATCGCCAAGGTCTGAAGTTGCACTTCACAAAAGTTGTCCCTAAAAAGGTTCGTTATAATACTAGTTGACACAAAGTTGAAGTTGTAAATGTGTCAAGTTGTCTAGTTTTGAGCTTAGAATCTGAAGTTGTGCTTGATTCCGGGTGCCCAGGGTGTAAAACCTTTTTGCACAGTATGTCTGTATGGGCGATACACTGTGTAAAAACTACCTTCGTTTTTACATCTTTTTGAGCTGTTTTGTTCACGAAAGTCATTACAACGTTTGAGGTTGCCTACAACTTTTCAGGCCTCACTCGCAATTTAAGGTTTTGCATACAGCTCCATATTCCTCAACTCTGGACATAGACTGCCATGCTCCGGGGGCTTGCAACTCCATCGGTGGGCAAACTACCGGGGAAATCATTTGCATACTGTGATGGGAATGATCACATCAGTGCATGGCTCCTCTAATAGTTCTTGCCAACTTTGTTCGCGCTTCTGACTTTATCTGCGGGCCTGAAACTTGCTGTCGCCTCAGAAACACAATTATCATCTTTTATTCGCTACCAGTGACGCCACAAAATCCGTATGTAGTAAGGTCAATTGGTGTATTGACCTTTTGACCAGATTTCCACTTATGACATGCCAGGCTGTCACCAAACAAATTCACGAAAAAAGTGTTTTGAGCACTGTGCAATCATTTCAAGCCGGATTTTGATGGGGTCTTGCTGGGAGGATAGCCAGCAAAATTTGGGTTCAAACTGTCGCTTCAGATTTATTTTGATGGTCCTGGTGCTTTTGAAAAGGAGCTCAGGGCTCTCTATGTCAATCCAAACAAATGCAGGCTGTCACCAAACAAATGCACCAAAAAAGTGTTTGGACCACTGTGCAATCATTTCAAGCCGGATTTGGACAGGGTCTTGCTGGGAGGATAGCCAGCAAAATTTGGGTTCAAACTGTCGCTTCAGATTTATTTTGACGGCTCTGGGGCTTTTGAAAAGGAGCTCAGGGCTCTCCATGTCAATCCAAACAAATGTGGGCTGTCACCAAACAAATGCACCAAAAAAGTGTTTTGACCACTGTGCAATCATTTCAAGCTGGATTTGGACAGGGTCTTGCTGGGAGGATAGCCAGCAAAATTTGGGTTCAAACTGTCGCTTCAGATTTATTTTGACGGCCATGGCGCTTTTGGAAAGGAGCTCAGGGCTCTCCATGCCAATCCAAACAAATGCAGGCTGTCACCAAACAAATTCACCAAAAAAGTGTTTTGACCACTATGCAATCATTTCAAGCCGGATTTTGACAGGGTCTTGCTGGAAGGATAGCCAGCAAAATTTGGGTTCAAACTGTCGCTTCAGATTTATTTTGACGGCCCTGGTGCTTTTGAAAAGGAGCTCAAGGCTCTCCATGCCAATCCAAACAAATGGAGGCCGTCACCAAACAATGTGCGGAGCTTTTGCACCAAAGAAGTGTTTTGACCACTGTGCAATCATTTCAAGCCGGATTTTGATGGGGTCTTGCTGGAGGATAGCCAGCAAAATTTGGGTTCAAACTGTCGCTTCAGATTCATTTTGATGGCCCTGGTGCTTTTGAAAAGGAGGTCAGGGCTCTCCATGCCCATCCAAAAAATGCAGGCCATCACCAAACAAATGCACCAAAAAAGTGTTTTGACCACTGTGCAATCATTTCAAGCCAGATTTTTATGGGGTCTTGCTGGGAGGATAGCCAGCAAAATTTGGGTTCAAACTGTCGCTTCAGATTTATTTTGATGGCCCTGGTGCTTTTGAAAAGGAGGTCAGGGCTCTCCATGCCAATCCAAACAAATGCACCTCAGGCCACCCTAATATGACCCCCTAGGGCCAGTTTTGGATACCTGGAAAGACTGGCCCAAAGGGGGTCATTTTTAGGTGGGTGTCCCATACAGTGTGGGATGTCCCACCATTTCAAGTAAATCAGGGTGGGCTGTCCCACTGTTTCCAGCATGTTGGTGTGGGACATCCCACCTCTATACCGCCATTTATGGTGGGATGTCCCACCCGCCACAGGCGGGCCCGAAATTTTTCCTGGGATGGCCCATATACCCATTTTGTTGGCAGGACCCCAAACACTGCCCCATTGAACAAAATACGCTTTTTGCAGCCATATGGGCACCAATTCAGCTTGTGCTTGGTGATTCTGGAAGCCCTGTATCAGGGCTCTCGGACTAGGTATAAACCAGCCAGATCGGAGCACCTTTTTTGCCCACTTATTCGTCGCTTTGTACCTGCCAAATGCCCTTTTTGCAGCTATATGGGCACCGTTTCGCCTTGCACTTGGTGATTCTAGAAGCCCTGTAGCAGGGCTCTCAGACTAGGTATAAACCAGCCAGATCGGAGCACCTTTTGTGCCCACTTATTCGTCGCTTTGTACCTGCAAAATGCCCTTTTTGCAGCCATACGGGTACCGATTCAGCTTGTGCTTGGTGATTCTAGACGCCCCGTATCAGGGCTCTCGGACTAGGTATAAACCGCCCACATTTGAGCACCTTTTTGTGCACTTATTCGTAGCTTTGTACCTGCAAAATACCTTTTTGCAGCTATATGGGCACCATTTCACCTTGCACTTGGTGATTCTAGAAGCCCCGTATCAGGGCTCTCGGACTAGGTCTCAACCGCCCAGATCGGAGCACCTTTTTTGTACACATTTTTCACTCACTGTGGGACATCCCACACATTTTTACTCACCGTGGGACATCCCACACATTTTTCACTCACCGTGGGACATCCCACGCTTTTTTTACTCACCGTGGGACATCCCACGCTTTTTTCACTCAACGTGGGACATCCCACACATTTTTTACTCAATGTGGGACATCCCACGCTTTTTTACTCAATGTGGGACATCCCACATTTTTCTTACTCAACGTGGGACATCCCACGCTTTTTTTTACTCAATGTGGGACATCCCACATTTTTCTTACTCAACGTGGGACATCTTATTCGTAGCTTTGTACCTGCAAAATACCTTTTTGCAGCTATATGGGCACCATTTCACCTTGCACTTGGTGATTCTAGAAGCCCCGTATCAGGGCTCTCGGACTAGGTCTCAACCGCCCAGATCGGAGCACCTTTTTTGTACACATTTTTCACTCACTGTGGGACATCCCACACATTTTTTACTCACCGTGGGACATCCCACACATTTTAACTCACCGTGGGACATCCCACACATTTTAACTCACCGTGGGACATCCCACACATTTTTCACTCGCCGTGGGACATCCCACACATTTTTCACTCACCGTGGGACATCCCACACATTTTTCACTCACCGTGGGACATCCCACACATTTTCACTCACCGTGGGACATCCCACGCTTTTTTTACTCACCGTGGGACATCCCACACATTTTTCACTCACCGTGGGACATCCCACGCTTTTTTACTCACCGTGGGACATCCCACGCTTTTTTCACTCAACGTGGGACATCCCACACATTTTTTACTCAATGTGGGACATCCCACGCTTTTTTTACTCAATGTGGGACATCCCACATTTTTCTTACTCAACGTGGGACATCCCACGCTTTTTCTTACTCAACGTGGGACATCCCACGCTTTTTTTACTCAATGTGGGACATCCCACATTTTTCTTACTCAACGTGGGACATCCCACGCTTTTTTTTACTCAATGTGGGACATCCCACATTTTTCTTACTCAACGTGGGACATCCCACGCTTTTTTTTACTCAATGTGGGACATCCCACATTTTTCTTACTCAACGTGGGACATCCCACGCTTTTTCTTACTCAACGTGGGACATCCCATGCTTTTTTTTACTCACCATGGGACATCCCACGCTTTTTTTACTCAATGTGGGACATCCCACATTTTTCTTACCCACCATGGGACATCCCACATTTTTCTTACCCACCATGGGACATCCCACACATTTCTTACTCAACGTGGGACATCCCACACTTTTTTTTTACTCAACGTGGGACATCCCAGTAAGCTGTCAGTCGTGAGATTTTAAAAAAAAAAAAAAAAAAAAAACCGATGGGGAAACGAATATGTCCACAGCAGGAGTCGAACCCGCGTCATCCCTTGTAAACATAGAGCAGTCAATCATCTTAACAGGATGTGTTACCACTACACCATGTGGACGACAAGCATACATATTCTGATACATTACCTGGCATTAAATTTGCTATCTTATTCAATACCACGTCGTACTCCCTCATTTTAATCAAGACTAAAGTTTTTTTCAACATGTAAAGATAAGTTATCATTTGTTAACAAATGTATCTCTATAACAACCTCTATACAAAAACAACAAAAACTTAAACATACTTGCCCCCTCCCACATGTCGACCCCAGTTCAACCATAGGGCCTATGGTCAGACCCAGCGTATCGCACAGAGGTCTCCAGATGGTGGAGGGCAAGTTAGAGCGCCAAAAAACTAAAGTTCCTTCCTCCAACTTTTTATTTTGGGAGTTGTGTTTGTGTCACGGTATTGACGCGCCGCGTCGTTGCATCCTGCATTGAAAATCAGTGTGACAGTTTAATGCACAAACCAGTCACCTACTTTGGTATTACACAATGTCGTTTTCATTTACCTGTCAAAGATATGCCCCTGAACTTAACACGACCAAACAACCGCTACGGCCCCAAAAAGGAAATAATTTTCAAAACTCCCAAACTCCAGCACAAAATCCCCGTGTATTTATTTATCCCAAGAAAAGTACCCAACAGTGTAGACTACAAGTAAAAAAAGCGATGCAAGTAAGAAAAAAAAACATGTTATCTAATAACGGTTATAAAACGACTGGACCGAAACTTCGGCCGACGGCCCTTCTTCACTCGCGCGCTTGATTGCTTTAGCGATATACCGGCGAATTTCCTCGCGCCAGACCTCATCTAAAAAGAAGCGATTCAGGACATGAAACGAATGGAACAAAACAAGGAAACATACATTTTATATAAGTCATGAGGCAGTCGACACTCCCGGGGTTTTTGGCGTGCTCGTTAGTAAGCTGAAACAAAAACTTGTGGTCGCCCAACGTAGGGGTACCCGCCGCCCGAGCGTGACCCAAAAACCAAGCGCGACGTTCTCGGACTAAAACACGTAGTTAGTCCAAGTCAAATGAACAAGTGAGATAATAAAACTTACGATACGCGTCGCACTCCACGCGACGGGGATCTTGCATTCCGAAAGGGTTTATGGCGGTGAACGTTGCGACCGCCCGTCCAACCGTCCTCTCCATGAGGACGGGATCCCCTTGAGTCACGACTCTGAGGTTGTCGTACACCAGTAGCTCATTCACCTTCTTCCTGAGATCGTCGAGGATGCGTGGGTGGAGCTTGAAAGGAATTCCGCAGGTGTCCTCGAAGTTCTGCCTGGCGAGGCAGAACTCGCGCAGCGGACAGGCGTTAATAGCGACAACGCACCGCACTGACAATAGCATTGAGGTCACCGAATACATGCCAGGCAAGCAAAAATGACTCACAGGCGGGCGCCACCTTCCGTGCCACGTCGGTTGCCAACTGGTCGCGCTTCCGCTCCCAACGCTCGAATGTTGCGTCGGGGATGTATTTCCCGAATTCCTCCTCGTAGTCGTCTCCTGGAACCTGTTAATGCTACTCGTTACGTTGTTACGACTAAATCACTTACGCGCATACATGTATTCTCGCGCCTTGGCGCGATCGTTGGGATCCTCGACTGAAAATAAAGTCAGCTAAGTCAATTGCCCCAGTGAGTGCCGCATACCGGCTAGACGTTGTAGCTCGTGAACGTGGGCGTTAGCTGCCTCGCGTTCCGGCTCCTCTTCGATGCGTCGAAGCCTCTCCTCCTCGCCCGTTGCTGGCAAGAGATACTGTGGCAACAGGGGGGAGGAGCCTCGGCGCAAGGGTCTTGACGACGCTTGGGTCCCAATTGGCGAGGATGTGCGGCGGGTGGCCTTAGAAGTGGCGGTAGTGCGAACGGCAGGCATGATGAAGTTAGCAGGCGGAACGACACAATCTAATTTTTGTTGCTCGCCTTTAAAGTACCCAGTGGCCACATTGTTCTCTACATGGATGCCCGTTTTGGAATCCCCCAAAGCGACATGGGTGGTGGCTTTAAGCCACCGTTATTGTCTCCCCGCTTGCCTTAAGGGTCTTGACGGTCGCCCATTGTCGACTCTAGAAGGAAATGTGGTTAGCGCGCCATCACCGAAGAATACTGCACACGACACTCACTACACTTCCCCGCCATGCGCGTCGTCTTCGCCTCTTGAAGGCTCTTGAGATAGATGGGTAAATGTTAACACTAAGTTTCATTAATACCAAAAAAAATACATGTAACTACTGGTCGTCTTGGCCGCTACGATAAATATCGGCCCTCTCCACCGCATCCAACGTTGCAAAGTCCTCATCTTCCCTGCCGCTTTCCTCCCCGCCCGCGTCGCCCTCACCGTCTGAGCCCTCCGTCTCCTCCCCGTAATGCCTGTCCTCCCCGCAGGCCGCCAGGTGTGCATCGACGTTGCACTGCGCCATCTGGAAAGCGGAAGGACCCCAAGGCGGTAGCGCGATTGTACTGACACCGAAGTCGGGGAGGTGTTTCTCTCAGGTCGCGCAGAGGCGAACGAGCTTGTCTTGGTGAAGTCGGAGATGGTATTTGTCGACTTCAGATTCTGGTAATGTGGTTAGTTCGTTCGCTCCACGCCAATTCGAATGACACGTACCTGCGTCTTCAATTGCCTTTGATACTATGTCCCATTCCTCTGCAAACCACACCCGCAAAGCACACTTCTCGCGCAACAACCGAGCATCCTCTTCGTCGCACCTATCCAACTGCAGTACGGCTTTGATGCCGGCGCGCACCTGCTCGTCGCACAGCCAGAGTGGTGGCTCAGTGGAGCCGTCGTCGTTGTCGTCCAAGCCGACGTCCTGAAAGATTGCGTCGTCGACGTCGAGTTGCCATAACCCCTTGGCTGGGATTGGCACTGGCAGTATCGAACCCCGTGGAGCTTTGCCGTCCTTGATGAGCTTGGCGATTTGCGCACATAGCTTGTTGTATTCTCCTGCCAGCTTCGTGATCGTCGGTTCCCGACGTTTTACGGCGGCCGCGGTGTGGGCGTGAAGTTTGGAATCTGGGCCTGTATCAGTCCCGCCGCTTTCTACTTAACGTTCTGGACCTCACCGTTAACTAGTCGCCGCAAAGCCCGTTCCACTGGGTCCAGCTCAAACTTCCTCGCACACAGACGCAGTCGCAGGCGAATCTTGAGGGCGCGGGTGTTCATGCGGATACGCATGTACTCACTGCTCGCGAGTTCATGCAGGTCCTGCTGCTCGTCGACGCCCAGCGCCGCCTCCTTCCACCGTAGAAGCTCTTTTAACTTGCGGAGCGCCTCCTCAGCGGCCTTGAACTCTGTCTCGTACATTGCCGCATCAGGGTCCTCCTCCATCACCGCGTCCAGAAACTTCTGGCGCAGGTCGTGGACAAGTCCTTGACGCGCCGTCACAGCCGATCGCAGAAGGATGACGCCGTTGACGGCTTTCTCACCGCGGTTTTTCGTTCGACCTGCAGCGCATTAGATCTGTAAGTTAATCATTGGCAAGAGACGACGTACGGGGCAGAGGCTTCGTTTGCGCTAGGACTTGCAATTTCCACTGTTCACGCAATAGCGTCTTGGCTTTCCCGCACTCCCGCAAGGCCTTGGTCGCCTCTGCGCGCTTTTGTACGCTGTGTGCATATCGACGGCTCACCCACTGGCCCAGCCGCAGAAGGCTCGTCTCGTCCGTATGCTCGATTTGAGCATCCAGCGTGTACAGGCGGTTATGATACTACAAGTAATGGTTGTTAGTTGAGCTCTGCGTGGCAAGGGAGGAGGCTTACCCCGGCGATCCGTAGATGCGGAATAAGGTGGCGAATTGAGTTCCAAAATCGCTCGCAGCCCTCGCCGTCGCTTAAGCCGAATCCTCTGCGTTTCCGGGGATGATATAGCAGCTGGCATGCCCACTCATGCCCGAAGGCATGGAAGACAGACACAGCAAAAGCTATTCGGTCGATCCAGCGGGAAAGGAATCCCCACTTCAGGCAACTGCGCTCCAGCAGGCACCCAATATCGTACAGTATCCCGACGCGGACCTTTCTTGGGAGGTGTTCGAAGAGCCTTTCGATTAAAAGGATGACACCGAATTGCTTCTCGCCCGCCGAGTGCATGTTGACGACCCACAGTACGCGGTCGTGACGACACAGGAGCGCCATCAACCCGGTGTCTTCGAAGAACTCGGTGCTTGCTTTCTCGCGCTTCTCATCCGCAGCTTTAAAGGACGCCTCGCATCCGTCGAGGACAGAGCGAGGTAGCAGTAGCTCCTCGTGCTCGTAGCCATCCTCCTCCTCCTCCTCCTCGACATCCCGCGCCTGGCGTTTGCGGCGCGTTTCGTTTTTCGACGCGTTGCGCACGCTATCAACGTAGGCCTCCGTTTTCGCTGCGAGGTCCTCGGGAACGAAATGCGTGTCGGGGTGGTATTTGGGAGGATCTTTGGGCGACTTCTTTTTCTTCTGCGTGAAGCAGGCGTCGATAGACACCATTACGTCCACACTGATAACATTGTTAGCGCCGGGCTTCACATGCGGGGTAGGGTACTTACATTTCCGAGGGATCATGCTGCAGATTACCAAAACACGCTGGACATCGTTGGCGGAGGTACTCGCTTGGGCGTACTCGCGTTGGCGGTTCGGGGAAAGGGATCTCTGGTTCTGGCGACAATTCCCTGTTGCGCTTCCGCCCCCAGCAAGCGGCTCGCGCGAGGCAGAAGGTCTACGACGCCTCATGGGCGGCAGCCGCCCACCAAGCGGTTCGGCGGTCGGAGTCCGCGAGGCCGAGGAAGGAGCTCGATGCCTCGAGCGAGAAGGAGAGGGTGATGGAGAGGGTGTGCACACCCGAGCACGGCGACTCTTGGGGGAAGGAGGCGTTGGTGTGCCGGAGGACGATCCTGCGCGCGGTCCAGACCGCTCGGCTTGACGCCCGCGCGGTGGTGGTGGTGGTGGTCCAGGCGGCGTGATCTTCTCCGGGTCCGCATCATCTGCCGGCGGAGCCAGAACCTCCCGGACAGCTTCGAGAACGCCGTTATACTTGGCTTTCAGTCGGTTGCGCAGATGGGTGTACCACATCAAGCAGTTCCCAAATCGTCGTCTTAGTGAGTTCTAGATGGTCCTGTCAGTAGAAGAACCTGGCGCACGAGTAATACTGACTTGGTGGTCGAGCTGAAATCCCATATTAGATAGAACGCGCTCCAGGGCGATGCTTATGGCGGTATTATTCGGTGCGACTTGAAGAAAGAGATTCATCGTGAACTCCAGCACCCGTAAGTCGACCGCCAGCGACGGCAGGATTGGAGCACAGCCGAATGCGCCGACCTGCATGAGCTGTACCGCCGCCGGTGTACACTTGCAGACCTGGAGCTCGAGGTCTTCGATCGCTTGGGAAAAAAATTAGCAAGACGGAAACTCCACTGCGAAGCCAATGTGGGACGTACTGGAAAAGCGCACGATTGCGACCTTGTGGAGCTTTGTGCTGCAATCGCAAGGGCTTCGACTGGGGTGGGATGCGTCCAAGTCGCGCAAGGACTTCGTTTCCTGCAGCAAGCGTGCGAAGTGGGGCAAGAGGGCGGGTATAACCTCCTGCTGCCACCGCTGCCACTGCGCAGCTCGCTTGCGGCGATGTTGGCCTGGATTAGCAGCGGGGACTGGCGGGGTGTCGTCGATTGGCATCATGTCGGGGTCGTCGGATGCACTTTCTGCGAAATTGTTGGCTGCGACATCAGTGGGCGACATAGGCGGGGTCGGCGCGCATTGTCTCGCAGTTCTGTCAGACCGAACTGGCCCAGGAGGGAGGGTAAACGCGGCTGGATGAGGGTTATTCCACCGAATAGCTGGATGTCGGGCCGTCGGGCGATGTGCGCAGGAAGCTTGGCCAAATGGTGAGGGACCGAGGGTCCTGCGGCCAGCTCGTAAGCGGGCAACGACGACGCGGCGGCCTGGCGCTGGGCCTTCGTAAGTTTCATGGGTTTTTGGCGGGTTTCTGGCGTAAATTCGTTCCAAGTTAGTTTTCTGGTGGTCTTTAATTCCCAATGCCACTCACACAATTTCTTTCCTTGGTTACTTTGTCTCTCCTTTGTATTTTCAAGCCACCATTGTCCTTTACTTTACTTGTCTCTTCCACAAAATTGTACCGATACGTATGTCTACAGGAAATATTTATTACTCTACACAGAAATCCACACCGCCAGCGGCAGTTCCAGGGTCGGCTTCACCAACCGTTGGTGTGGCGTTGGTACTTTACTATGTCTACACTCTATTTCTCTTCACTACGGTGCTCGATAATTAATTACACTGTACTACTACATTTCTATATACGACATGGTGGTGGTTAAGAGCAAGAAGGAAAATAAGCGCCCAAGCCAAACAACGCCCAGTTGATGTGTCGAGTTTCGGAGAAACTGCCCGGGCCGCCGCAAGTTTTTCCGAAAGTCGCTCGGTTGCCGGGGCGGCAAGCCAAACAAGCCACCACGAACGAACAAAACTTTTGGATGCTTACAAATCCATCCGCTCTTCTCGTCGCGCCATTGCGCTCGCTATCCCGCCTGACGGCGCCGCCCTCAAAATCACCAAAAATTCAAATTTCTTCAAATTTAACAATATATCAATGCGCTGCAAGAGCGCTTTACTATTATATATAATATGTCTATTCTATATGCCGCGCGCATTGGCGCGGCGGCGGCGGCGGCTGCCCGCCAGTTGCCCACCAGCGTCAAGCGCCAGCGGACATGGTGGTCGGGAGCAAGACGCAAAGCTGTGCAACTCTGCCTTTGCCGTTGACTTGCCGTGTCAAGTCTCGGAGAAACTCCCGGTTTCTCCGAGAGTCGACATGGCAAGTCAACTCCCCGGCCAACCGAGTACCTCGACCACGTGCTGCAATTGTACGCGGTGGGACGCGTCCCTCCTCGTTCCTCCTTACATCTTTTGGTAATTAGACGCGATTAGACGCGTCTCATGCGTGTCAATAGCTTTTATTATAATGCTTGTATTACAATTACATTAGTACGATGCGTCAGAAGCGTTTGGTGAATTATTTACGATAAAATACAGATTAACATTTTTGACGAAACGCGCGTAGTGTATAGTAAAATGTTTATTCGGGGAACGTTGTCGCGGGGAAGACCTGGCCACCATAGTTGAGTGCAACATTCTTCGCCATGCAAAGACTGGTCGCCGCGAAAAAGGCCGTCTCAAAGGTTTTCTCCACAGGAAGCTCGACTTTAACACAGACGACGCCGGAGTCATAGAAATGCGGCACCTCAGGTTGTGTCAACCCGTAGCAGCCTTCGAATGACGTCCCTCGCCCATGTCTGGTCCAATCACGACCACGCGCTGCGAGATCTCGGTGAGCGACCGCCCGTCGTCGTCTTTCCTACGTGGTTTTATGCATTGCGCATAAACGGCGTGTTTCGTCCCCGATTTGCCGACACCACAGACGTCCAGCTTCTTGGTGCCGCGTTGGATTGGAGCATTCGCTAATATGTGCCCATGCCTGCCCTCCAATGCCAGTAGTGTGGGTGACGTCCTTTCCTTGACACCGGTGATGCCGACGACCTGGACGTCGAAACGTTTGCCGCTCAGGCCGGGAATGCACATCCACCCCCCGTCGTCCTCCGCCTTTGAATCAAATCAATTAATTTGAACAGGAATAGACAGGATACTGGGACGCACCAGGCAAGGGCGGCTGAGGAATTGATGCCCAGAGCGCTTCGTTGGAAGGGGGCGGAGAAGGCGTACGCGCTGGAGGTGGAGTTTTCGGCGCCGGAAAAGCCCTTGAAGATAGGCCCCTTGGCGCGGGGCGACGTGGCCCATAAGTACGTCGTGAGGCAAGAAACGGGCCTTCGCGAGCGGCAAGCAAGTGCTATGAATGGCTCTGAGCAAATATTTGAGGAAACAACGAAAAACTTACTATCGGTGGAGGCATTTGTCCACAGTGACCTCCACCGTTGAATGGCCGGTTTCGCTCCTGATGGTGATGACGATCCCGTCCTGGTTCCTCGTCACGCCATGAGTCCTCCCCTTTCCTGCGCTTTTTGGCCAGCCAGCGAACGCGAGCCGCATTGTCGTGGTCACCGATGACTGTCCCCTGAAACCCTTTGTGCATGCCTTTCCCGGCTACCAGGACAGCCATGCCTTCGTAACGGCGACCTGTGTGCATGATTTTTGTGTCGACAACTTTGTCGACACTCCCTGCGTCCGAGGGATACCCCTCACCAGTCGGTTCAGCTCATGATCTGTGCTACAAGGACGGCGCAATCCACGTTTTCCTTCTCCGTGCGCTCGGCTTTGGCTTCAAGCCGACCAAGCTGGCGACACAAGTAGGGGAGGCTGCGTTTGGCGCTTTCGACTTTGGCCGCAGCCTTTTGTTCGGCGTCTTCGTCGCGTATCGGGGGTTTCAGTCCAGCGACGTGACTGGTTGGTGTATACGAGCTCATACCGCATGCTCGATCGTGAGGCCAGACTCGGCTCGTCATATGTGGCGAAGTCGACGTCGGCGGCGCGAACTTTGAACTGTTTCGCCGTCAGTGAGAAACCAAACAGAAAATTATAAGACTCACGACGTGGTCGGGGAACTCAGTTTGTTCCGGCTTCGGTTTATCGCCCTAAAAATTTTTAGTAACGGTAAAAGAAACTCAGAAAACAAGTCCTCACATCGAAGACCTCGATTGACCCACCGGTGAAGGTCGCACGATGAGACCGACACGACCGTGGTGCTTGCCCGTTCTCACCCGCACCAAATCGCCACACCGGAAGTCTCGGTTGACGTATCGGATGGAAATTTGGAAAACCTGTCGATCCGAGATCTCACTGGTGGTTGTCGCACCGACGATCTCAGAATTGTTGGAAGCCGCAACGGTGAGGAAGCCTTGGCTGTTTGTCGATGACACGCCCAGTTATTCCTCGATAGAGGACGCCCGACACAACGCGAACTCGGTCCTGCACAACGATGGCGCAGGGGATGTCCAGTCCATGACGTTCCAGATGCGCTACTTGGACGTACAAGCCGGCGTCTTCTTTCTTGAGGATGTCGACGCCGTTGTAGGCTTTGAGGATCTTCGCGTATTTCACGCGCTGACCGCTGACTGGAACTTCGCGGAGGACGACAATGAAGCCTGTCTCGCCTTGGTGGGGACCGTGTACCACAACTACACGATCACCTTCGGCGAGAGCTGGGCAAAGCCTCTGAAACGGAGCTTTTCAAGGGCCGGATGATCATGGGCGAGGAATGCGACGAGTTGGTCGGCAGTGGGGTGCACTGGTGTGAAGTTTTTGCTGAGCATATCAGTAGCCAGGGTCACTTCGATGCATTTGTTGAATTCCTGGTGGCCCATTAAGCCCAGGCCTACAGCTGTGGATGTGGACACTGGTGCGGCGAGGAACTTCCGCTTCGTCAGAATCAATGCGAGCAGTCCTTTGTGGAGACCGTATTTGGGAATGACCCAGGTGTCCGGCAAGATGGTGTCCTCTACGACAGCAGGCGGGGCGGAGGTAGTGGACGCAGGGACAGGGCGCACTGGAGCAACAGAGTGCTCTTCTCGAGCGGCACGGCTGTACTCGCGTCCAGCATCCTCGTACGCAGCCGCCAACGCACGAAGATCGTCTTCAGTTTCGTCTTCCTCAGGGAACACGGGGCGGCGGCGCTGGGGGTCGTCGTGTACTGGCTCGTCATCCAGAAATTCTAAAACGGCGGGAGTCAGTGGAGAAAGGCCTGGCGCACGAGCACTGACCTTTGTCAGAAAGTGTTTCTTCATCTTCCTCCTCCTCCTCCTCCTCCTCCTCGTCAGAGTCCTCCGCCGACACATCGAGAAATCTGTGAAGGCGTCGCCTATGGGGCGAATCCTCGGCGTCGGCGCCCGAATCGACACGTCTTTTCTTTGCGGGAGGCTCGGGGGACGTTGGTCGAGATGGGGCGGGCGAGGTCTGGAAGAAATACGTCAATATTGTACCAAATGCCAAAGATCGCACTTACCACTGGAGAAACCGGTGTGAGATCTCGCTGGGGAGGAGGCAGTCGCAAGCCCTCGAAAGCGGAGTCTCTTGCCTTCTCGGAATCTAGCATACCGTCGTCTTATTAGTAGTATTCAAATAAGAAAAGTTGCCGAACGTACGGGACCAACTAAGGTCGGGAAGAAGGTCGGCGTCTCGCCGCGCAAGTTGAAGGCGTATGGGGTGGGACCGCGCGAGCCGGGCAAAAAGAGGGGCGTCTGGTCGCGCTCGGGGAGGAATAGCGGGGTCTGCGGGTCCCCAAACAGATCATCTTCGGGCGGGAGGTAGAGGGGCGTGGAGGCGCGAGAAACAGCTTGGGAGGGGGCAGTCCAGGCGGGGACTGGGCTCGGTGCTCGTGAAGGAATGTTGTAGTCGAAGTCGTCGCCGCGAGAAGGAGTCTCCGCGCCGTATTGCAGCAACGGAGTCGGGATCCGGTATGGCGCATCAGAGCGCAGTCTTTCTTCGTGACCAGCGTCGATGACTTCCATGTCGAAGTCCTCCCGGTCCTGGCGACGCAGCTGCGCCTCGTATGAGTCGTCGTCGTCGTCGCTGCCGTCTTCGCGCACTACAAATGAAGTCAATCTCGCGCGTGGCTTATCTGTGCGTCAGGACTCACTTAGGGGGTCGTGGTCGACCTCGGCGCTGTCGTCGATGTACTGGGACCGGGTTCTGTGGGCGGCGTCGTGGTCAGCGTCGTGCATAATTCACCCGACCGCAGATATGCACGCCAAGTCTTTTTTTCTGCTTTTTTTTGGCTTTCATCTCATTTTACGCGTCCTCGGGACGCTTTTCACTCATGCGTAGGCATTGTCGCCTCATTTCATTCATTCGTTGTACTAAACTACCGACTACGACTACGGTAAACGCGACTTACCGTTTCGACATGGAGGTTAGAAGGCAAGAGTGAAAGGTAACGTAAGTCACACAGTCACCCAGTGTGAGCTGGCGAGTTTCGGAGAAACCTCCCGGGCCGCTGGGAGTTTCTCCGAGACTCGCCACGGCAAGTCAACGGCAAAGGCAGAGTTGCACAGCTTGCGTCTTGCTCCCGACCACCATGTCTGCTGGCGCTTGATGCTGGTGGGCAACTGGCGGGCAGCCGCCGCCGCGCCGCCAATGCGCGCGGCATATAGAATAGACATATTATATATAATAGTAAAGCGCTCTTGCAGCGCATTGATATATTGTTAAATTTGAAGAATTTGAATTTTTTGGTGATTTTGAGGCGGCGCCGTCAGGCGGGATAGCGAGCGCAACCGGCGGTGTATCTTGATGCGAGAGGCGAGTCTCGGAGAAACTCCCAGCGGGCCGGGAGTTTCTCCGAAACTCGACACGGCAAGTTAACGGCCAAGTCCGAGTTGCACAGCTTTCCCTCTTGCTCTTGACCACCATGTCGCCAGCGGCACTTGACGCTGGCGGCCTCTGGCGGAGGGCGGGGTCGGCGGGGTTGCAGGGGTTGCAGGGGAGGGGCAGTTAGAGTACAATAGAATAATGAAATGCCGCCACCGAAGTAAATAAAAATTCTTGAAGTACTTTATTGACCATAAATTGACCAAGTGTTATTCGGCTAGAGCAGGCGGCGGGCAGGCGCAGCCAAAGATAAAGCGGATGGATAGGGAGGTGCGGGGATGACGGGAGAACACAGGAGCACCAAAGATCAAAAGGAAACACGAAAATTGAGGACGGCGGGGCAGGGCGGGAGCGAGGGCGGGCAGACCGGGACTTATGATGGTGAGCCGCACAGGAAAATTTCTGCGCGTTTGGGACTCCCAAAGCGTTGTGGATATATTGCTAACTCTTGCGCAGGTGGACGGGTGTTCGACACATACCAGGGGCGTTGCGGGAGATCTGGCGGGACGGCGGGATTTTTGATAGAGAGGCGCGCGGCCAGAGTTTGGGTGCGTTTGAAGCGCCAGGCGGTGTAAGGCAGGCCACTGAGTATTTCACAGGAGTATGTCACAGGTGGCTGACAACGGGAGGCGCGGGGACACGATTGAGAGAGAACGCAGGTGGCCAGACGCGGCCTCAACCTCGAAAGAAAAAATTGTCTTGGAGGACTTGAATGGAGGGGGTCAAAGGAGGGACATCCCTTGTGTAAGTCGCTCTCGCCTTTATAAGTCGTGGAAACGCTGACATTGTCTCGCTAGATTAAGACGAGCGCGACCACCATTTGCCTAATCGAGACGGGCCACCACCATCACTATTCAAAGCAACGTTCAAAGCGCGCGCACGCGTCCGTTGGAACAATGGTGTGGACTCTACGCTGCCACACAAGCACCCGGATACTCATCGACTTTCAAAACGCTAGGCGTCTCAAACAAATTTTCTTGTTAATCACCCACCCACACGGTCGAGCCACCAAGCTCCCTCCCTCTCAGAAAAAAAAACACCCACAGCCCTCAATGCCCCTCACTCGAGCTCAGGCCAAAGGCGTAGATCCACCCAAACCCTTAGTGAGGCGCAAGGTATTTTATTTTTGGTGGCTGTATTTTTCCGCCGCGCAACTGAAGTCTGATATTTTCAGCGAAAACCCAAGACGAACACCCTCAGCTTTGTGGGTCATCCCACGCATGGATAATTTTTGGAAGCTGACTGGGCCCTCACAGAAAGAGATCGCCGCCGACCTCCAGACGGCGCACGATGCTGTAAGTTAATTTTTGACGGCCTGGCATATCTAAAGTAACGACTCTTTTTGCCGTAGAGAAATCACGCTGTCGATGCTCCCGCCCAGGTCGCGGTGCCGAACGCTACAAATACGACGCGGTCGATATTCCGGCCAGGAGACGCGCCCAAATCTTGCCGAAGCTGTGGGTTTTTCCTCTTAGTGACTGCTCGATCGATACTAATGATCTTGTAGGAAAGGAGGCAGGCGAGACTTCTGCCCGGGACACACGCCCAGACGCTTCCAATGCTGCGGTAAGTACTCCGCGTTTTCACTTTTTCATTTCGAATTCATTTATAAACTATATTCCTGCAGAAAAACATCCACCGCCCTCACTCTGCTGACCAGGGTGCTGCGCCCGTGGATAACCGCCCCAAGCCGCGGCCGCTAGCGAAGAATCGCACGAACGGTGGCGGCGATGGCCCAGACCTCACCACGGACCGATTCAATCTATCGCATCGCACCCAACCGAGGCAATCGCAGGACAGGGATTCGCAACGCGAACAGCCCGCATACGATACGGTCCCTGCAGTCGAGGACAACGAGGAACCAGAGTACGAGTTCGACGACATGCCAGACACAGGGTACTTCGACAGCAAGTACATCCTCGCCATGGAGGAAGACGAAGGCCAAGATCCAAACGACCCTTTTGGCCCACATGCCAACTATTCGTCCCCGCCCATGCGCCGTGCACCGACACCCGACTCGGACGATGAGCGTCCCCACTCCCGCCGCCACTCCGTCGACTCGCCTCCCCGCCGTGTCGAGAGACCGGGATCAGAAGCCCGTGGAGTCTCTGAGGAACGCTCCCGCTCCCGCCGCCACTCCGTCGACTCGCCTCCCCGCCGTGTCGAGAGACCGGGATCAGAAGCCCGTGGAGTCTCTGAGGAGCGCCGCCAGTCCTTCGACTCCCCGACGCGCCGCGGGCCGACACCGGAATATGCGCGCGGCCGTTCCCCGTACGAAGCGGCCACCGTCCCCCCTTCTTCGACCCTCCGCAACGCGCACACTCCAATGACTCTGAGGGCAGGACCCGCTCAGTCTCTGCGGGACGTTCGCAACAGCAAGCGCGCCGGTCGTCCTCCGCCGATGCTCGGTGTGGCTCACCATTGCAACGCCCGTCGCGCGGACCTTCCCCCAACGGCGACAACGAGTCAGCAACCCCCCGTGGTCGCCGCCGGACGCGAGTGTCCCCATTGCCACCGTCGTCTTTGCCCGTCGGCGGCCGAATCGGATAGCGACGACAGCGGGGACGAGTATGGCAAAGACCGAGCCACTAAGCAGCGAATCAGAGACAAAAAAATTAGCGGTCGGCGGACGCGTTTCTCCTGTGTCGGACGAGGACGACGCTGAGGATATGCAGGACTTCGAGAGGGCTATCGAGGAGAATGGGTTCGACGACGCGGAGGAAGTCACCACGAAAAAGAAGAAGGCCAAGTCCAAGTCCAAGTCGAAGGCGGGAGGGAGACACAGACCAGTAGCAGCGCCGCTGGTCAAAGGCGAAGTCAACGACGAAGACTAAAGGGAAGGCGAAGGCGAAGGAGGGCGCTGACCAGGCGTCCGGGGCGCGCGCGGCTAGTCCAAAGCGGGGGAAGGGAAGGAAAAGCTCCGGTCACCAACAGCTACATCCAGGACGACGACGAGGACGGGCGGAGGACGGGCCCGAAGGGGACCACGCCTCCGGGCCCGTATCGATCAAGATCCGCGAGTGTGTGCACGACGCGTACGACAAATTTATCAAAGAGGTGGAGACCATCGCCAAAGACTGTCAAAAACCGCCTTCACGTTGCATCAACTGCTGGGAACGTCTGCCATCAAGACACCGCGCCGCTGTCTGCATGGAACGTGTGGCAGCGGTATTGGGCGGAGACACGCGACAAGACCCGAGACGGTAAGTCTTCCGTCCCCTCCTCGTCCCTCAATGCTCACGCTATCTTGTAGCGGGCTCCAACCCCAATGCTACTTGTCGGCAGGCGTTAATAACGGCTTGCGGAATCGACGACGAATTCACCACGGACATGATTCACAACACGGAGGCCGTCTACACACGGCTACCATGGCTCAAAGAGTGGCACGACAAATTGTCGCGCAGGCCGTTGTCAATTACCGAGAGAAGAACGGTCTGAAGAAGAAACTTCAGCAGGAGATGAAGCCAGTGATACAAACGGTACGTTGTCGTCGTCCATGGATTTGACGTGAGGGAACTGACCTTGATTGGCAGGCGCATATGATACAGAAGACCTACGGCGTTCATGTGTGGGCTTCGTCGTCGACCCTCGCGGGACGCAAGTTATGTATTCGGGGCTGGCGACGAGTTTAAAGAAATGCGAGCCGCCCATTCGTATGCCCTTACTGACCAATGCAAGGATCAAGAGCACATCTTCGGGTGCGACCGCTTTTATTTATTTGACAAACGTGAATACACTAACATCGCGGTAGGAACATCGAGCTGAGGAAGCGCGGGATGGCCGCCCAGGCGCTCCGACCCGCCGAGGGTTTAGACAGAAGCAAGTCGGGGCGCGATGACTTTCGCCACCAGTGGCGAAGATCATGGGGATTCAGTTGTGTAAGTTACGTCTGCCCGGAGCTGCTGACTGCGCTAACAGTTCGGCAGGGAATCATTGTCGCAACGCCGGTACTCTGGGGAGCACGAGTCGGACTCGACCAAGTTTCAGATGAAGTGGAACGTCAAGTTCCTCGACGTCGCCTTCGAAAGCAAGTGCCGCATCCGGAACTACCCCCCCGCTCGAGGATACAGGCCATATTATCGGTAGAAAATTCGAGTTGAAGAAAATCAAGGCCGAAACGTTCAAGGAGTTTATGCCGCGCTCGTTAACGCTAATCGACAACGCAAGACGATGACGACGACGACGTCGACGTCGACGATACTGTGATGGAGATAGTGCCTTGGGACGATGGTAGGTATTCAGCTCGAAATGGCAACGCAATGCTAACATTTAATAGACGAGCTCGTTGCCGCTGGAAGAACAAGGCGCGGTGCCACTCATCACTAACCTGGATGGCACGGGATTGGCATACGTCAAACAGAGCAATGCGTACGACAAGCAATTGGCGAGTGAGCGCAAAAAGGCCGACAAGGAGGAGAAGAAGCGGCATAAAGGGCGGAAAGAGAAGGGTGTTCGCCCTCGGAGTGCTTCTCAGGAGGACGACAGGTACGAGGACTCCCACCCACCTCGGCGTCGCGAGCCGTCAGGCGGCCACCGCGAGGAGTACTACCAGGATGATGCCCGCAGGTCTCCGACCCCGCCGACCAACACCTTTCGCGTCGAGCAGCATCGCCCTTCGCGCCGACACCCGAGGAGTACTACGAGCCGGACGAAAAGTATTCTCGCGGCCGATCCCTTCACACCCAGTCGTCGCGGCTGCCCAACAACGACGCAGCCAATACCGTCGGATTGACGCTGACCCAGCACCGGCTCGCGCAGAGTCTTCCCACCATACGGCGCAGGTTTCACGGCTTAATCCAATCCGTGTGGATCACACCCACCGTCGCGACGCCTGGCAACACTCTGGTTCCACTCACGCGGACTCCCAGATGAGAGAGGCATCCGGCTTACACCCACCTCGCGCACCAGCCGCCGACGCTTTCCCTCGAACAGCGAAAGGCAATGATTTGAGGAGGGACCCTCCTCCTCGCCATCGCGTGGAGTCGTCGCACCGTGTGACGACTCCGCGCCATTGCGCCGCATGGACTTCACGCGGAGGACGCGCTGACCCAGCGTGTGATGCCTCCCCTCGTGCGGACCCGAAGACGCCAGGAAAGCAGAGGGGAGCGAGGGAACGGCAGTACGCGACAAAGTCGTTAAAAGGAAGCAGCCGGACACCGACGCAGGAGGGATGGAGCTGGATTCGAAACGCCAGCGCGGGATGAAGGAGGACCCGTTGCCCTACACAAACTGCGCTTCCTCGTCGGCGACGGGAAGAGCAGCTCTTTCCTCGCCACGGGCTTCGAACGGGTATCGCAGATCACCCATGCGGACGCTCATACTTTTATGTGGAACACCGAGCGGGGGATATTCTGTCGGATACCTAGTAACTGCACTCCAGTTTGGCCTCGGAGCGGGACCGCGGGATCTACGTGGAAGAACTCCGGAGGTTCCGGCTTTACGATAGCCAGTACTGTGGTCATTCTTTTACTTCTGTTTCTGTGTCTTGTGTCGGCGAAGTTTCTTTTATGCCACTTATATTAATATGATGATTATGCTTATGATACCTCCTTTGTACATATTACTTATGCCTATGAGTATGCCTTTATGCTATGAATATGGCTTTATGTTGTAGTAGTAACAGGTGAAGATAAGAGTGAAACAAAAAAAATTGCCTTTTTGGGGCCGTAGCGGTTGTTTGTTTCTGTTGACATGGGCGCCTATTTCGACGACTTCGAAGAATTTTTCTTAAGTTTTCCTTTTGTGTGACTGATATTATTAAAAGTAGTTTTATAATCCTTCGTTTGTATAATTACTTAGCTGGAAGCTGTATAGTATGGTGGCAGGAATATAGGCAGAGGAGAGTGAAACAAAGGAAATTGCCTTTTTGGGGCCGTAGCGGTTGTTTGTTCGTGTTGACATGGCGCCATTTGGATGACTTAAAGAAATTTTCGTTTTTTTATTTTGCTTTTTGTCTGGTTAAGTGCATCCACTGGAGTTTGTTCTGTATTGGTATAGAAAATATTGGGGACTGTTTCATGTAATGTTTGGAGAAATGTGATGAAAAAGGTATGTTTTTTGGAATGTGGACATCCCGCCTGTTTTGTTGTTAACGTGGGACATCCCGCCATGGTTTCTGAAGACGTGGGACATCCCGCCTGGTTTTGTTGACATCCCGCATGGTTCGTTGAAGATGTGGACATCCCGCATGGTTTGTTGAAGATTGGGACATCCCACATGGTTTGTTGAAAACGTGGGACATCCCGCATGGTTCTGTTGAAGATGTGGGACATCCCGCCGGTTTTGTGAAGACGTGGGACATCCCGCCTGGTTTTGTTGAAGAGTGGACATCCCGCCATGGTTTCTGAAAATGTGGACATCCCGCCTGGTTTTGTTGAAGACGTGGACATCCCACCATGATTTCTGAAAATGTGGGACATCCCGCCTGGTTTTGTTGAAGACGTGACATCCCGCCATGATTTCTGAAATGTGGACATCCCGCCTGTTTTGTTGAAGACGTGGACATCCCGCCATGGTTTCTGAAACGTGGACATCCCGCCATGGTTTCTGAAAATGTGGGACATCCCGCTGGTTTTGTGAAGACGTGGGACATCCCGCCATGGTTTCTGAAAATGTGGACATCCCGCCTGGTTTGTTGAAGACGTGGGACATCCCGCCATGGTTTCTGAAAATGTGGGACATCCCGCCTGGTTTGTTGAAGACGTGGACATCCGCATGATTCTGAAAATGTGGGACATCCCGCCTGGTTTTGTTGAAGACGTGGAATCCCGCCATGGTTTCTGATATGTGGGACCTCCCACCTGGTTTGTTGAAGACTTCTACATTAGATACAGGGCTCTCTGAATCACCAAGTGCAGGGTAAAACGGTGCGCATATAGCTGCAAAAAAGGGCATTTTAGAGGTACAAAGCTACGAATAAGTGTGCAAAAAAGGTGCTCCGATGTGGCGGTTTATACCTAGTCCAAGAGCCTGATACGGGCTTCTAGAATCACCAAGTGCAAGGCGAAACGGCCTATATAGCTGCAAAAAGGCCATTTGCAGGTACAAAGCTACGAATAAGTGCACAAAAAAGGTGCTCCGATCGGGCTGGTTTATACCTAGTCCAAGAGCCCTGATACGGGGCTTCTAGAATC
>JARJLF010002914.1:0-26290 GCA_029378395.1 Mycena leptocephala
CCTGTGCAGTGTAACCCAGAACGCGCAGAGCTCGTTCCTAATCACCTGGCTTTCCATCTCGCCGCCGTCGTCGATAACCATCTGAATGTAATTTATTTTGGAGCTGTTGGACACTCGCGCGACTTACATATAAACCGTTCTCGGTGTTCCCTGCTATGTCCACGCCATCAGGGTTGAACCAAGACACTATGTGGCAATCTCCCTGCAGCCAGCAGACGGTCAGTCCGATGCGGCAGGAGAGGACGTCTGTTGACGTACCAGGTCTCCAGCGTCATCGTCCAGGATCTGCTTGAGTACAGCGACCTGCTTATCATACACTCGTCTGATGCTGCAAGTGGCAGCTACAGGACAAACAACTTTGACGATGGGCATCCGGTCGAACTGCAAATAAAGTAAGTGTGAGACTCAAACAGGCACGCGAACCTTCCTCACCGTTACGCCGATCCAGTCAACCCGTCCGAATAGATATGGCATGTACGGTACGAGCACCCCTCTCGTGCTCCTAGTGGGGCTTACTTCTAGCACCGTTGATTTGTACGAGAAGTGGCTCGTGAAACTGAGAGTACGATCCCTGGTAGCTGCGAAGTCCCTGTGGTGCACAGCGTTGGCAAGGGCAGTAGAGTCTGTTTCAGACGCGAAACCACGCAGAGAAAGTGACATGGTGGATTGGCCAGAGTGGACAGATACCCCTGAACATGTATACATTCCAGTGCACGTTACATAAACTAAGACCTCTTTCTAAGCTGGTCCCGTCTGAGCTCCGCCCACAAAAAACCTTCCAAAATGTAACCCTGGGCAGTTTCAGCGACGAGAAAGAGGCAAAGTGTGTTTAGGCTCACGAGAACACACACGTCCCCATAGACTCTGTCAACTCTCTTCACGCGAACGCTAACCGTTATATCATCCCCCTCTTTGAACATCTTCATTCCGATGCGCTTCACTTTCGGGATGCTAGGCAGAGAGTCGGCGTTCAGGTCCGTGGCATATATTGCACGCTCACCTGATCACGACCATGGGGTCCCTGTACTGCTGTGTGGGTGCTCCCCACAAAGGCATGCAAGTCATTCGCTGCGGGAACATTTAATTATGCAGCGAACCCAAAGAAAGTTGGGCATACAGATTCCATTGTGTCGACGTCGCTGATGCGCCTCAAGAAAGCTTCCTGAGCTGCGATGAGTGCCAAGGCAGCCTCATTGTAGTCTTCGGGAAGTCCCAGTCTAGCGTGGATCAACTTCGACGGATCCTCCTAGCCCATGAATTAGTATCAGAGGCAGTCACTGAAGAAGAATAGCTCACGTCACAAATGATACTTTGTACGCAGCCTGTAAACACGGTCGTGAAACTGGGTAGACTCTGGTGCCGCATCGAGTTCGGGAGTATCACGCAAGGCCGGTTCAAGAGCCTGTAGATATAAACGCTCCCGTGGCGGTCCTTTGTAGATGTGAATTGCACTGGCGCAAAGTCCTCAGGGTATTGAGATTGTGTGATGTGGGTGCCAGCATAGAAGGACGCGATGAAAGACATAGACCCCTAAAGTGTCACAAAATCTCGGAATTTAAATTGACGCGGTGTTCTACATAGTGCCGACGTCGATCACTCCGCGCAATATTCGCATCCTAGATCATATCTGTCGCAGGTATAGTTTGACCATCTCTTCGAGATATCATCACTCTGAAGGGATAATAGAACTGAGGCCAGTAGCGCATATTCCTGGAATACTAGTGTTAGATTAGATGCAGGATGCCGAAAAAAAGTAATCCGACGCGATTATCAAAGCCCTCGTTGTCAGGGATATCAATCCGTTGGATCGATACTTGGAACTCCATACTCCTTCCTTCCGTCAATTCTTTGACGAGCTCGTTTAGTTCGCTGTCGTATCGCGCCATAAGGTGCACCTGAAATGTGTTGGAAATGCCAAGAATCAAGGCATTGTGGATGAACAACACACCTTAATGGAAGCGTTCCTGGTGTCAACAACGTTTGTTGGGAGCGAAGGCCCAAACCACGATTCTGTGCAGTGGCCCGACTTGAGCGACGCGTAAGCCGCAGCAAGCAGTGTATAATTTCTAACAAAAGGCGCACCAGATTGACAGTATCAAATTCGATAACGGACCGAAGTGAATGCACCTGGCGTGCATACATATCGACGGCAAAACAGCTTGCCTTGGAAGGGCACGTCAATTCGATTATAAGTCCAGCATTATCGCCCTGGGCATCGTCAACGCGTACAACACAATTATAGGATAATGATCACCAGTTTTTGCTGTCCTTTTATCTCTCTGAACACAGCTCCTTCGTATTTTTTCAAAAAACCTCGCCGGTGCGTAGTGGGCATCACTTCGGGCTCGCGAGTAGATTTGTATGTGAACAAAGAGCCTTGTGCCAGGGACCTATCTCTGGTCGGGACGAAGTCAGCAGGGTAAGCTGCGCATGCGATTGAACGCCAGCCACCCTGGCTGTAAGAGGTGAGGTAGGCGCTGGGCATGATGGAAAGTGGGGAAACAGGTTAAGATTAGGAGTCAAGCGTACAATAATCGCACGATGTAGGGAACAGGGGACTGTCGCACTGATACTGGTCATCCTTGACAACCATGTCATCCTCCGGAAGTCTCCACCAACTTCCTCCGTTAATGGTGTACGTCTACCAGAGCGTCCGACGCATGAGTACAATCTGCAGGAAAAAAGAAAAGAAAGAAAGGAAAAAAATGGACCCAACGCACATGTATCGATTCGCCTGTAAAAGAATTGATCGAATCGACCCGTTTCAGCGTGATTAGCATTTCAATTAGAGTGTCGATTTGAAACAGCGTTCTGGACGCTGGCGACACAACCACCTTTGTAAATTAACATTTAGGACGCGTGGGTTGAAGTTGGTGTGCAGCTTACGTAGAAACAACCTTTGCCGGAAGGATACCGAGCGCCTCCATTCATAGCGAACCAATCTGAGGTGACTTTACCTCCCTAAAACCCCTTAGGACAGGTGACATTCGGAATTGCAGCACATACGAGAATGTCGGAGTCTGCTTTCAATGCGCAAGCGAGAGTAGCGACTTGCTGGTCGTATTCCTTCCTTGTCCTACAGCTGACGTTGTCTGGACAGCCAAAGCGCAGTATTTGCATCTTCCCCTGTGACGTTCAATGCGTGGCTGTCAGTCCAAATTCGCCATTCTGGAAGGCACCTACCACGAAAAACTGCTGGTCGATGCGACCGAAGATCTGAGCCACAAAGGGCAGGACGCAACCTCGTTTGGTCGGAGTGGGTTCGATCTCGTTCTCGCAACGCTTGAAGGTGCACAAGCTACCGCTTGTAACAGATTTATCTCGCATCGCCACGAAATCGTTGTCGTAAGCCGTATTTCCGAGGTATCGACAGGGTTTATGATTCCCATCCAACTCGATGCGAAGGAGGAGGGGTAGGGGCATTATCAGAGAAGCGCTGTGTATTGGGTCGCGCCAGTAGAAGGCACAAACTCGGACAAATTTGAGCACAGCCTTTGACATTTCGTGATGATAGCCGAACACAGCCACGCTTCATTGACCTTACCACGATGTCGAACATTCCACTCGTTCAGCCTGACGTATTGGATTCAATGATTCGCAGCCCCGCTCTGGCCTTCTTCGAGTCTCAGAAAGGCATTGATGCAACAGCGCTTCTGGGGACGTACGAGTATCCCATGGATTTCCACTTGCGCGATTCTGAGTCGGCGCTGCCTGAATCTGTATACCGTCTGTCAGCGACTGGGGAACCCTTTCGCGCACTTCTACTGGGGGAGATACACTCTATGGAATGCTTAAAAGGAGAAACGGAAAAGGCGAGTCCGCAAACGAAGCTTGCAACGCGTTATTTACCATGCCGAACATAATCAGAGACTCAAAGTCAAAATGCTGTCCGCAGCCTCCGACCATACGGCCATCCGGTTCTCCAATGACATTTTTGTCCTTAGCGAGGTTATGCAACTGGAAGAATCAGAGGTACATCATTCGCCGTCACTGTTTAGTAGCTCATATGTTCAGCTGTCCATCATTTGCCGCTCGTGGACGGAATTAGGCGACAAAGGAACGGGAGAAGATCTTTTATTGGTAGATTGCGGTCCTTTCACCAAGGTCAGACCTTCTCGATCAAAATCCATCTCCTCTAGAGCTCTTATACCTGCAGATCGTGAACGGCCCTTTGGCGGTTGGCACCTGTGTCGTCTTAGATATCACGCTGCACCGGCATCACGCCAACATCGGGAATATTGTGGCTAAGGTAACTCGCACTGTCCGGTGTTTAGACCATATCTCACGCGTCTTGGGCGCAGGCCTACAGTATTGTTGCGCACGAGGTCGAATGCGTTGGCCGGTTCTACCTCCGCAAAGCAGGCGTAATTGAACACATGGACCTCGGCATGACCGTCAATGAAGAAGAAATGAAATTCATGCAGTATTGCGTCGAGAATACAAGCTTAGACGAAACATAGGATTGTATAGAGTATCGATACGATGCGGAAGGAAAAAGGCTATAGGGCTAGGGTATATACGGTTAATGAAACAAACTGAGGCCTTTCTGCAGGTTGTTTAGCGCAGAACTGAATAATGATACTAGTGACATACCGTTCAATCGTTGCGAGCGAAGGTGAAGTAGTTACCCTTGTTCCAAGGGCAGTGTCTGTTGCTGCAGGTGTCCCCGAGGCGCCATTTCATCTCGATATCGGTTTGAGGAACGCCAACGTCGGAGTTGTCGGGGTGTTGGTTGGCGTATCCGCCCCAGTTGAAAACTCCCACACCGCGTAGACCCTTTATCTCGCGCCAACGTATGGGACAGTTGACACCGCACGGGCGATCCCAGCTCGCCGTGGAGAAGGAACTGCGGATGCCCCTGCGTCCCAAAGTGACGGCTTGGCGGACTGGAGTAGGGAACCAGCCCTCCAATGCACGCCCATGATGAATGAGGTAAGGGTAGAGGGAGTAAAAATTGGAACAGGTGGCTAAGTTGGTGGCAAAGGTCGTAGTCGCGCCGATGAGAGGAGAAAGAACTGAGCCGTCGCGACTCTCTGTCAACGCGATCATGTAACTCTATTGCCATTCGTTAGACATCGATCAAACGGACAGATTCAGGACACGCACGGCTGATTTGGACGAATAGACAACATGACTGAACGTCGTGTGCTGAAATTTACGGTCCACCCCAAGCTGCTTCGCTACTGGAGCGAGGCCGATATGGGTTAGAAATTCTTCCCACATGAACAGATGGCCGCGCGGTATGATGATGTTGAGGTTCAGCGGGTTCCAAGAATGGCGATAAGGGAACGCGAGGACGGAGGAGGTGACGGAACCAGCAATGGCGCTGCCAGAAATCTCCAGGACTTCGTAGAACTTCTTCACATGCTGGTCAGAGATGAAGAAAGCAACCAGGAGCCGAAGGTTTGTGGCGAAAAACGATTTGACCAAGTCGCGTGCGTATTGACCTGAGCAGGACGACGTCAGTGATGGAAGGCAAATGGACGCCAGAGGCTTACAGCTTTTCGCCAACGCGAAGATACTGAAGAGGTCGCAACGGTGCAGGAGCTCCATGAGGAACATCTCAGGAATAAAAAAAAACTCGTTGGCAACCGCCGTCCCGCGGTCGTATCTAGAGCGCATGCGTTTGCCCTGCTTATCGTGAAGTACGGACTTGTCTCCTCGACGTTTCTTGTGACTGGATCCACCCATCTGCGCAATATTTAGCTCGACATAAAGCCAAATTCGGGAGCGCCGCGTACCGTGAAGCCTGAGTTGTGGTTCGATTACCACAAAGTTGGTACGCTGAAGCGGGAAAAAAGGGAAGCAGTTTGTCGAAACCATAGAACGGTTGTTGCGGGTATTAAATACTGGTTTGCGGTTAGAGGGGGCAGGAGAACGAACAGACGCGAAGATACGGTCGGCGCAGGAGCAGGAGTAAAATTACCAAGGATCGGAAGTTTCACTATAACATTGGTAGTACCTCAATCGGAGAATATAACATGATCGAATGGAACCGTCCGATCATGCGACCGCAACCTGGAGCATATGGTAGGGCGGCATGCAGAAAGCAAACCAATGTAAAGCGTCCAATTCCTATGGGAAAGTTCTTGACTATAGAAAACCAGCGTTTTCAACGTATCGTGAGCTGAAAACCTGATCGAGATACAGTACAGTCGCGCTTAGGGGTTGGGACGCTGCATTCCGCAGTTACCAGATAGGGGGAAATCGCCTTCAAGGTATAGCCGGCGGGCCAATAACAACGTCGAGAGCAAAGGGGTCTGAAAGGGGGTTAGCCGCGCTTGCTCCATAGGGGAGGATCGACAGGTACCAGAGCCTTGCGATCAGGGCAAAAAACTAGACAAGGTCAAAATGCAGAGAGCTCCGCTACACCAAGAACGTTCGCGCAGAAATTTGTCGAGTGGCATAGCAACGCGCGAGCACTCGAATGAGACGTGAAGGGACAGGATCAGAATATAGGAACCCGAAAGATCGTTTGAAAATGTCAAGGGTTCACAACAGTCGTCGAGCACAAGGGCGCTTCACAGACTCTATCTAATAACCTCCCTCCAAAGAGCGAACCTCTGATTGCGACACGTTTCCCTTGATAACGAACACCTTAAACCAGGAGGCTGTTATCAATGCATCTACGCAGAATGAGTTGACGGAAATAGCATGACACCACAAGGCGACAACGTACGCGCTAACAATGCTGTCCACGAGAAAAGCATCTTCTCTCTCCATATTTATTGCGGGCTTGCGCTTACCCCGCTTCACGACGAGGATGTTGCCCTGCCAGTCGTGTTCTCCTCGTATTGAACCGCAAGCGTTGCGAATGACGGGGAAACCACGACCACGGGGGATGTAGAAAAGAGAGTACGAGAATTCGAGGGGCACGCTCGAGCCAGGAAGGGAGGTGACGAGGAGGTGGCCGATGTTCATGTCGACTACGTTCGAAGATCTCGAAGTGTTGGGAACCCAGGCATGAACAAATAAGTCGTTAACAGAGGCAAGCTTCGTCACGCCGTAGTTATACGGAACTGCGACGATGCGCCTCTTGGCGGTTTGGGTGGCGTACACGAAGCCGTAGCAGAATCCTGGGTATTTCTGGCAAGAGGTCAGAGGCGAGGAATATAAATTAAAGAACAAATACCGGTTCGCGCCGACAAACTCGCATGTAAAGTTCTGTGACTTCGTCGTCGGTGGAAGGGATTGGCATGGATGTCGGAAACAAAAGAGATAGCCCCTAATAAAGTCTCATCACAACTCAATGCGAATGTGGCATTGCGTTTTTATGTATGGTTTCGGTGAAGTCACTGGGAGCTAGTCATCCAGCGAAGCTGTAATCCTCGTGGCAAGACCAATACATATGGCATTGTTGCACAGGACTGGTGGAAGCGGACGGTTTTCAGTTTTCATTGAAAGGATGAAGCCGAGGTGACGCCAGAAGGACGGCGACAGCACTCTTGAAAGGACAGTTTCAAATCAAGCCAAACTTTGGCGGCCATCAAAACACGGAGGCCTCCCGCACAGGCAACAACAGAGCTCAAGAGTACCGTATATTTCATCACTCGGCAACTACGTCAACACAATGATACTCAAGTCTGCGCAGCGATTCCCTGTCCCAAAACGGGGAAGGTGAGGCCCGACCATTCATAGTCAACGACGGAGGTGTCCCAATCACCATATACTTTCTTCACGAAATTGTCGAAGACCGGGATGCGGAAGGGAGGAGAAACAATGACTACACCACAAAGAGGGCACCCCCACTGCTCCTCCAGCCAAATACGAGTGCAGGTATAACAATGGCCATGTCCGCAGCAGTAGCTGGATAAAAAGCGTCAGATAAACACCACCTGACGGGAAACATAGTCACAAAACCGGGTGAGAAACGAGTTGCAGACAAATACTGCAACAATCTTCCTCAGGTACGTCATCCACATGTGGAGGACCACCGTGAGAGCCTTGCCACAAATCTTCAACGGTTAGAGGTACGTCTCGCAACTCTCTTACGCCTGGCGTGGCGGGGATTGTAACCGTCCGATGGGGGGGGTGAACAACCGCCAGTCCACGAGGGTGGATTCGCCTCAACAAATCCGACTTTGCAGCCTCTGGCCGAGCAAACGGGACAGGGGCGTTGGTCCGGCCATTTTTCAGCGCCTTCTTCCTTGGTGATGGCGTAGGAGCGTCTAGTAGTCGACGAGCTTTCGGAGGATCCAAAACAACAGTGGGGAAAAACTCGTGCAGTGTTCCTCGATGCCCCGGCTCGTTCACTGTGAGACGAAACGCACAGTAAGAACTCATTCACTATTCAACAGGGCCCTTGCCCGAGAGCGAAATACGCACCATCTTTCGGCATGGAGAAATAAAAGCGGGATCCGGTAAAGGTCAAGGGGCAGAGAAAAGGATTGGCGTGTAGGAAAAGCGTCACGAGGAATGAAATTCAGGGGGAGTAAATAAGTCACAGTCGGTGTCAGAACTACATAACGGGTATGAAAAAATCTGCCTCAAGGGCGTAGGTCTGCAAATAAGCACGGCGTGAATAATACCGATAAAAACTGAAGCGGGTACTTACGCGCTGCACCGATCCTTCCACGTCTTTGTCAGATCGATGAAGGTTGACCCACAGACCGAGAACGGTTCCGACCCTAATGTCTTGGCCTATGACCCAGCCAGTTGGATTACGCATTACGTTGACCTGAGATCCTTGAGTACAATGGTTGGTCAGCGACGATGGCAGACGCACCGTGAAGCACTGTGCAGTTGGGCTCATCTCGTCTGAATCTCCGAACCAGCTGCCCGCGACATTACCTCCCTGTATTGGATAAGTCCAAACGACCATGAGCAGAGCCTGACAGACCTCTTGCGCATGCTCAGTCACCAAGACTTGCTGCAGTATATGCAACTGTTTATCATACGATGTCTTCACGTCCCCAACGGCACCTAAGGGGCAGGTAAGCCTGATCGCGAAGCCTACGGGTCTCTTGCTGTGCGGTCAGAATAATATGTTACGAGGCATATCACTCACCATTTCCAACCAAACGATCTCGCCAAAGACCGACGGATAATAGGTGGCAATTTTACCCCGGACGGTCGACGAGGGTGGAAATTCCATGTGGCAGTCCTTGTAAGTGAAGGAGCTGCTTCTACCTACGGAAGCATCTCTTGTCGGTGCAAAATCTCTGTGGAGAATGCCGTTCGCGAGGGTGCCAGATACCAATGGGGAGCTAAAGCGATTGAGAGAAAATGCCATTGTGGACGGGAGGCGGGATCCCTGACCGCCAATGTGTTTGATCTGAGTTAGAAGCCGATCAGTTTACGGCATCGCGGCGATCAATGAAGATCGCCAAAGCTGTGCTCGGGACCAGAAGTTCTTCCGTCCTCTGCTGTCTCACTGTTAGCCGCGCTGTTCATTCTCGGGCACCGTCGGGGCGGTTACAAGGCTGAGACATAGGATGGTATTAAAAGCTTGCGGGATGCTAATCGGCGTGCGCTCAGAATCTACAACATGTCTCACTGGCTGGACTGGTACCAACAACAAGACCAACCGACACACATCACAAACGCCGCCCATTCACGACGCAGTTATATAAACAGCAGTGAGCGTGAGCGTACCTCCATGATCTAGTTCGATTATTAGTTGACCATCACTACTTAGTTCTGACGTACGACACCAGCGAGCCGCAGATGGGCATCTACAACACGGTCGCCGTGTCGATGATGGAAGATCACCCGTACGACGAAGTTTGGAACTTCGTGCTACAATCAATGGACATAGCATCGCTTTTCAAACTAGGGCTCCGCTCAAAATTCATGTTTGAAGTCATTGGGTATGTCCGTCAACGCATGCCAGATTCATGTCATAAGGACGAACGTGAGTAGTTCTATTACTTCTATAGCTGGCATACTAATATGCTGAGGTTCGCGACAGTGTGATCAGGATGTCCGGCTGACAAATTCTCGACGCTACCCGTTGAATTGTTCTCCACGATATTCGCCAGCACAGATTTAGGCACCCGCATTAAGCTGTCCGTCGTATCTCGAAAGTTTCGGGCTTTGTGCGCGCGCGAATTGCAGGCCTCCATTAACCGACTGCTTCTCTGGTTTTCTCTTTCGCACGCTGCTATTCGGTTCATGCAAACGGCCACCATGTCCGTTATGTCAGGGATGGCGATCGTCCATTGGCTGCACAATGATTTTACACCCACCAAGCTGGAGTTCTTGGTTCCCAAGACAACATACGCCGTGGTTCTCAGGTTTTTTGAGCTTGCCACTAATTACGACGCCTACCCTTCGGAAGAATTCCACGACGCCGAAGGGATCATACACACGACGACGCTCCACCACAGGCTCACTGGCCGGATGATCACTCTCAGCTGCTCGAGAACGGATAGCGCCATGGACCCCATCGCATACTTCCCATTCACCCATTTATTCGGGGCCGTCACACACTATGGCGTTTGGCTCGGCTACCCTCAGACATCCAGCGCGGGGGTGTCTCTCCCCAACCGTGGTATGATCAACTTCGCATCTCCCGAGACCGAGTTTCGGGTGGGCAACGTGCTCAGGCATGCGGTGAGCAAGTTCCGAGTGCAGCTCAACTTGGACCAACCGCACATCTGCGGCAAATACTCTGAGTGTCCGATGACGCCGCGTTCTACCATTGACGCTGGATGCCTCAACTTATTTTTTCCTGCGGCGCTGTTTGGGGCCTCCGTACGATCATCCTCCGTTTACCCGTCGGGGAGTAGTATGGCTTGGTCGCTCGACGGCAGAGCCTGCCTTCAACGTGGGCGGCCGGAGGGGACAGTTGTGGAAGTGAGGCATAGGCGCGACGATTGTGCATCTTTTTTGTTTGTGTCTTGAAACATGCTGACCAACCCTAATTTTGTAGACGCTCGTTGGAATTTTGGGATGGCCAGAATGGTGCGGAAAATTGCAGTCGAGGTCGTTTTGAGGGCTTTGCGCCAAAGGGGTCAAACTTAAAGACACGCAACATACTTGTAGCTTATAATAACCAGATATGTATTTCAAAATTTCAAAGACAATGAAGTCGTGCTAGGATATTGTACCAAGGGTATACAGCACTGTAGTTAAAGAAATGTAGCAGATAAGCGAGAGAGCGTTTACTGTGGTGGAAGGGCACGATATACAGACGTCAATCCTTGCGCGCGCGTCTTCCCTTCTTCTTCTTTCCGTCCTCGTCCATTTCCATGTCGCCCTTGCTGCCGGCGGTGGCGGACGATGAACTGGAGTGAGGAGATGTGGTACTGGAGGGAGGAGATACGGCAGGGACAATGAAATTGTCGAAGGAGGCCGGGGGAGGGCGCTGGGGAAGAGAGGTCGTAACCCGGTCACCAGGAGCAATGGGTCGAGTGCGCGTCTCAATGTATTCATCCGACTCCGCCAGAACGCGAATGGTGTGGGCGTTCAGCTGGTATATCTAATGCAGGAGGAGGGTAAGTGGTTGGGATATACGAGTGTAGATGCAGTACCTTGCGGTCTTTGGTTTTCTTCTGGCGGTCCTCGGCCATTGTGTAACAGTGGAGAGAGCACATGGCAAGAATGAGCGTTCCAGGCTTCAAGGCATCGTAGAACTTCCAGGGAGGGATCAGGTTGTTCTTGGCGTCGCGGACATCGAGCTGGACGAGTTTCGCCTTGGAGTGGTTGAAATAGGCGCCCCCGTAGTCGCAAAGCAACGAAGGTTCGTAATGCGCCCCGAGCTTAATATCGGCGTCTAGAACACAGAATGAGTTTAAGAGTCAAGCACGAGGGAAACATCATACCAGCGGGGTACTGAGTTTCCTCGGCAACGAAGGACTTGGCCGGCTGCACCTCGTCGTCTACTTCGTCCAATTTGCGTTTGGCGGTCCGCTTTGGTTTAGGGGCTCCATTAGCCGATGGGACCTAAGGGACACAATATCAGCGAAAGAATGGCATGTACAAGGCAATGGTAACTCACCGCGTACTTGGATAACATAGTGAGCATAATAACGTCATGATTCTCACTGTCGGGTTTGCTCGCTTTGGTCCAGTTTTTGACAATAGGGTCCTACTTGAGGTCAAAATTTGGAGAGCAGGCAACGTGAAGAATACGTACACGATCGTTCTGCGCATCTTCGTCCGCGTTCGCGGAAGTGACTTGACCAAGGGCGATGACTTCGTTAAGAACAGTGTTGTACATCCGGGTGGACGAGTTCGTTGGGACGGTAATAGCCAGAGTGTCTTTGATTTTCGAATCATCGTCGATGGGTTTGAACTGTCAACATATTCAGCGGCGAGTTGGACGGCGGAGAGGGAAAACGTACATTATCACTGTTGCGAGAGAAATAATTGCCGTGCGCACGGAGGACGGTACCCCACTCTGGGCCGGCGATCTCCCCCACGATGGCAGTCCGGAGCTCGTCACCTTTTCTGTCGACATAGCGATGATTCTTCGACCAGCCTCTATTTCGCGGGTGAAGTCGTCGGGGTACTCAAGATTGGCGAGCGCGTCGGGCCCCATCCACTCTACCTGGTCGGCGATGGCGTCGTACAGGCCAGATGCATTGCGTTCGCCATAGACGGGCGACAACAAGTTCGGCCCAGTTTTGGGAGCGTGTTTGCTGGTACCGAGAACAATGTTCGGGCCAGGGATGTGAGACGAAGCGGAAGCCATGCTGGTGATTATTTCCCAAGTAAAACCTCGATTTATACTGAAAATGGTCAGGAGTCCGTTCCATCGAAACTGTGCGGGGCATGAGGGGAACGACAGCGAGGCACAACTGTCAGGCAACGTACTACAGGAGTAGTGTGAATTTAATCGCGGCTGAAAGTTGAGGAACTCCTCACTGTTGCGACATAGAGGAGCCTGCTGAAGAATTAGATGAAATTCAGCAGGCAATAGGGTACACTGAAACGCACTAAATGGATCCACTGTTCCGGTGATATTGAATTTGCCAAGTTGAAACGAAGTGCTGAGCGAGAACAGGGTGATACAATAGAATTTCGGACTAAAAATGCTGAAACACGGAGATTCTCTACGCACAAACATGGAGTAGACCTAGATTGCGGTCAGCGCACGCAGAACAAAAAAATATGAAACGAACCCGTAGGTTGAAGAACTCCTCAGTTTCGACAGGAGCCTGCTGAAAAATTAACCGCAACTCGGTGAAATTGTGTGGACAATAGGGTACAGTGAAACGCACTGAATAAATCCACTGTTCTGGTGTCAAGTTTGCCAAGTTGACGCGAAGCGCTGAGCAATAACGGGGGATAACATTTGAATGTCGGACTCAAGGCTCTTGAGCAAGGAATAAACGGGGGTTCTATACATGTAACTATGGTGTAGACCTAGATTCCGGTCAGCGCACGCAGAACAAGGAATGTGAAACGAACCCGTATCAAAGAACAAAACAAAAACAAAACAAAAAAAAACAGAAAAAAGCGACCAGTGGTAGAGTACAGGCGGGGAGGTGGGATCTTATCGCAGGTGGTCGTGTTGGCAGGGCATTCCAATCTGCCGCACGGGCAGCGACTCAGTCGAACATGATTGAATATATCTGTGTGAACGATTAAGACGCCGAGCTTACTAGGAAACGAGCACGAACAGCTGGACCACACACGAAAATATGATTGAAATGAGTTGTTTAGGTGGAAAGGCGGCCAACGAATTTTGGATGAGCTGGCATTCGAGGTGTTTCGCCAAAAGGAAGTTGTGGTGTCGTCAGAACAAATCGCGCAGGGGGCGAGAGTATCCCAAAAGGGTGGAAAGGAGAGGGCGAGAAGCCAGGGGACACCGAGGAGGTGGTACATGTGGTCGAGCAGCAACGCGAGAAGTGGGGTCAATTGACTTTTCTCTTCTTTGTTGAGGGTCCGACGTTGAAGGCGGTAGTGTCGTCGAGTGAACGCTTTTTCTGCCTCCGCGCCCGGGATATTGAGCTACCCTGGGGTTGGGAAACTGGCATGGGAGCGGTGAGCGGGAGGCGTGTGCGGGTGATTGGCGCGGTCAGCACAGCATTGGCGCGCTGAATGCGGATCACACGGTCACGTGGATCAACTCCGTCTGCTGCAGTTTCCGCTTCCTGCAGTGGTTCGTTGAACGACGCTTTGATGTCGCGCGTCGCCTGGGCTGCTTCCCTGGCTGTCCCATAGGCCTTGATCGTTGTTAATGCAAGGTACTTCAAACGACGAAACTCGAGGCGGACATCTTCATTTTGACGGCAACAGATTTTCTCCTTCGTGAAAGGGGAGAGTATAACGAGGCCATCCAGGGAAGTGACCCGGGACACCATAACGTATGGTGACTCACTACCTTTACAGCTCGTGAAGTTCACAACACATCTGGGTAGTGTTTTGCCCTGAGCTTTGTGAGCCGTTATCGAGAAAGCCGGAAGGATGGGTAGCTGGGCGCGCTTGATGGACACGGTAGATCCGGAATGTGGGTGTTTAAACTTGATTTGAACAGAGTCTCTCATTATAGCTACATGTTGGAGCGGCAACTCGGGCATAAGACCAGGTGTCGTATCAGGCGCATTGACCACACACGATGTTGCGTATCTTTTACCGTCATGCCCAAGCTCATATCGTACCTCGACTAATGTGCCTGCACAGCCGTTAACTACTCCACCAGCAACATCAAAGTTTTGAGCAATCATAACCGGCATCCCGATTACAAGGGGTATTCTCCCAAGGCGAGACGAAGTTTTTGCAGAATCTAACCGCATGAGCTTCTCGTGTAACAATTGATTTTCGACCGGCACGTTTCTGCTGTGGGTATCATGGGAATAATACCAGTGCAGTGGTTGGCCAGTGGAGGTTGCAAAATCTTGTGCCATCTGGAGGTTTAGGGCGTCTTTCATGCCATTTTCAGCGACGATCACAGGTGCACGATTCCATTCGTCGCTGGCCCAATCTATGTCAACTCTCGATGCCAAACGTGTATTGAGCAGGTCGAAGTCCGCAGATGTGCAACGTCCTTCCCTTAGTCTAGACAACAGGTCAACAAAAGCCGCATTTTCAGGCCCGGTCTGCCGCATATTTTCGTGGAGCATTACAACGGTATTGACAGACAGCCATAGCAATTTCCCGAACACGATCTTCTGACCGGAAGACGTGGCTGCTTTCGCGATATCAGAGGGACCCAAGTGAGCGTACAGTCTTTTCTGTCCGACAGGAGGCAGTTGTGCAAAGTCGCCTGCAAACACCACGTTTACACCACCAAATGCAAGGTCATTTCCTTTGGCTATACTCAGTGTGTGGCTGATTTGGTAAAGAAAGGCGCATCCAACCATAGATATCTCGTCGATGAACAGATAGTCGACGCCTTCCCACATCGCCATGAGATCGCGTTTTGATTTGGAGCTAAGAGCGGAGCCGTAGTGATCCCCAAGCATAAGGGCCGCATGCAGAGTCATTCCGGAAATATTACGCGCCGCGACACCGGTGTAGGACGACAGACGGAATCGCCTGGATTGATCTCGCTGGACAAAAAAGTCTTGAAGCGCATTGATGACACGAGACTTGCCTGTACCACCCGGACCTCCGAGATGCATACGAAGTGGACTGGTCGGTTCTCTATTTATGCTATGTTCAGCAACGATTCTGAACGCGCGCGCTTGCTCGATGTTTAATTTATGTGTTTCTATCAGAGACGGGATATCAGCTGGACATTTCACGGTTTTTTCAGCCACAGATTCGCGCTCTAACATAGCGTCGGCGTCACGAACTTGCGCCTGCAATGGTGGTGCGGTAAACTCTCGAAATGCAGTACCATCTCGGATTCCACCAACGTTTGAGTTAACGTCGTGTATCGCGGCATCGACCGTCTTCTCCGCCGGCGCAAGAGTTGATCGCTTCCACTGTTCCTTGCGCGCTTCGTATGTTTTAGCCCACAGCGTCTCAGGACTTCGGTCGGTGATCAGCGTATGTTTTGACAAGTCGATTTCATTAGATTCGGTTTGCGGCGAAGTACGGCCCCCGATCATTCCGCAGGCGTAGGCATTTTCAAGAGCAGATAAGATATCAGCTCGGCTGTTTTCAGCTCGGATAGAACGGCAATCTTCCATTGACTGCAGGTGGTCTAATATGGATTCCTCATCCTCTTCACCGAAATCATTAGATGCACGGCACCCACGTTGCATATCAGCGGTAAACCCTGCACGCTGGCGGTTCCGGCGGTTGTCAAAGTGGGCATCACGGCTGTCTTTGCACTCATGAAGAAGTTGCATATTGTCGATGCACTCCATGATGTCCGGTGGGCAGGTTCGGATAAATTGCTGATACGCTTCTAGCCACGACTGATTTTGATGCCGAAGGTCCTCTGCGTGTCTCCAGGGTTTGAAAAGAATAAGCATTAACCTTGCATGTTTTTGAAGGCTTTGGGGACGGTCTCTACGAGGGATAGCGGGTCCAATGGGTACGGGAACTTTCCGTCTGCAGTGAGGCCTGACTTTTATAACATGAGTTTGGTCTTCCAGATGGTCGCTCAGAAACGGAATGCGGGGGAGAAAGCGGCCCGTATAATCAAGAATATTATGGCGGTTCCATTCAGTGTCAGGGTCAACATCTGCGTCGACGGGAGCAACGGGTAAATCGTCTGTGTCGTCTTCTTCATCGTCATATTTCCCCTTCTTGATTTTTTCTTTTTCGGTCTGTGCCACAAAATCCCATACATTCACGTCTTCCAGAACGTCTCCTTGCTGTTGATAATCGCAAGCCTGATTAGCAGTGGGTATCATTCGTCCCGAGGCATCGAGAGCAATACTGATCAAATCATTGCTATCAGATACAGTGTCATCTGCCTCTGGTGCCGCGGCGACTTCGTCCACCTCCAGCAAATGGTCATATTCATCTGCGCGTTCTGAATCTTCGGCGTCGTCAGGGCGTTGGCCCTCTGTCTCTTTGTCAGCGGTGGGTGGGACTATGTTGACGTCTTCTTTTTTGACGTAACATTCCGGACTAGGATCTTCACTCTGAATAAAAGATTCAAGGCTGGTCCAGTACAAGTTCGTGTACTTATGGCTGGTGAAATGATCCTCAAAATCCATCAAATATGAAACTACTTGTTGGGATGACAATTCTTGCTTGGAAATCAAAGAATGGGCGCATTTTTGCAGAAGTCGTTTAGAGCGAGAGGTAAGATCGTCTTCCTCCGGGTTGAATTCGCCGAGCCTCTGAACAGCTAGCTCCAAAGCCGCATAAGCTACATGCACTTGCAACTGCGTTTTCGTGATATAGTCGGTGATATAATATAGCATTGCCTTTGCTGCTGCTCCAGATCCTACGAATTTAATATCCATGTTGCAGCGAACCGCGCGGAGAATGGTTTCGTTGAAATTATTTACCAGACCGTCCAACGTGCGTAGTTGGAGCTCTCCGGTGTCGGGATCGAAAACGCTATGGAGGGTAACATTCGTTGCATCAAGGTCGAACCGACACTCCTTGGGATGTGGATACCCTTTCCAATACTTGAAGCAAGTAGAAGTATGTCGATGACGCTGACAGCGTTCAGCTAGATTGTGCAGGTCTTTTTGGTATGCAGCGTCCTGGTCTGGCGGAGATATATTGGGTCCTGGCCCACGGGTTGCGCACGGGTGGAAGTTAGAAAGTGGAGTCACAAGATCTGGGGCGGGGTCAGAGGGCACAGCAGTTGAAATGGTGTCATCCAAGAACTCGATAAGTCTCTTTTGAAAGTCAACGTTCCCACCATTTTCCAGAGCCTTCTCTTTAATCTGATTGGGATTTAAGGCACCCGAAACCCACACCATCATGTGGCAATGGAGACTTCCACGTCCTTGCGCTTCGACAGTCCCGTAATATGCTCTCACAATTCCAAGTGCTCCCCCTTCGTCCTCTTCTTGCGTTGGGTCATACGCCAAAATGCATTTTATGAACGCTTTCATATAAATGTTGAAAAAACGAGCAGCGACCGAAGGATTTTTAGCAATGGTACACGCCTGTTGAATGTAATCCGGAATATCCTTTGGTAAAAGTGCGTCCAAATTAATTTCGTCTCCTGCCAAAAACTTGACAAGAGGATTATACACGTCTGCTGGATTGATGGTGAGGTAGAAACTGGGCAGGCCTTTCTCCACCATTAACGCCCTAATCTCATTGCGCATGACAAGTTTGGATTGGGCTGAGCCGGGCACATGGGCACTGATCAAATTCACTTCTTTCATTAACCTCAACACACGCCGTTCTTCCGGACTGTTAGCCGTTACGATGTCGCCAGCTGCAACGCGTTCTGATACAATGTGTACGGCGCTGGGTGAGACTGTGCCAAATTTCGCAGCGACGTGGTCAAAATTAGGCCGGTCAACCTTGAACTTGGTGCGAAGTAGCAATGTTCTCCTTTGTATCATGTTGAACGCTGTGAAGAGAAATGAATAGTGTTCTTGGAAACGGCGATCCGCAAGATTGAACAAATGTTTAACGTGACGTTTGAAGCCGAGACGTGTTCGACGATCTTTGTCCTCGAGGCCACCGAGTCCGTACGGGAAAAGAGTGGGGTACATCATTGGAAATAAATGTGGATTTTTGAACTCTTGGGCTGGATGAGGGTCGTGCGGGATCTCGACGTAGTTGGACCCACGCTTTTTCATATGAGCGACGGCAGCTGCACGTAGTTCGTTCGCTGGTGCATTTCCATCGACGTCAGCTACCACTACACTCTGGAACGGGATGGTAGTGGGAGGCGGCAACAGCGTATCATTTAAATTGGGTATCGGGAGCGCAACAGGAGGTTCAGAAGATGCAGGGATGTAGTCAGACGTTGTCGCGTCTATTCCTACGTTGGGGACCACATGCTGTACGTGGAACGGCAGAATTGACTCCTCTGGCAATGAATTCAAAACGTGCTGATTCAAAGGGATGTCGCGATACAAGTGGTTGTGAATTTTGAGCCATGACAATGCGGCGATTACTTTTTCTTTGCGGACCGTCAGTGGCTTGGCCTTGTCTCTTAACCATTCCGGAGTCGGGGGTTTGGAGCCCACAAAAATCACACAAATTGGGGTGATGATGTCCTCCAAAGAAGGCGGCAGGGACTGGGCAATCGAAGATGGACGCTGTGGATAGACTATGATATGGCCGCGGACTCCACGCTGAGAGATAGGTATAGAGGTTTCGGACGCCTCTTCGCGAAGCTGTATGATCCAGCATTTAGCCCGGCACAAGGAAATCATGGCCTCTTCAACAACCGTTAAGTCTCGCAGAGCTTGCGGGACGGGGCCTAAATAGTTGCGGTTTGCAATCGAAAGAGGTGGAACACGTCCTGCTTTCAAATCTGAACGACAACGGCGGCAGACGACAATTACTGGATCATTGGTTTCGAGATCTGATTCCAGACTAGACGGGTCCAAGAGCATGTGTGAGTATGGTGTACCGCTCATTGGCATGGGGGGTTCTGGGCATTCTGGGTTCAACCAAGGAGTTGGAAGGATGTCTAGGTCAACCGGTTGATCGCTGTTATCAACAGATGCAGAAGGATCTGTTTCAAATTGACGAGGAACGGGCGCGGTGTTGGTCGGACCTGACTCTGGCCCGTCAACGTCCATGTTTTCGGAATCTTGTTCATTTATGACTCTGTCGGGCCTTTTCAACAAATTGATATCGAAGTCATCTAGCCCTAGGCTACATTTATCTACAACGGGGCATCGTTCAGAGCAGCTTCCGCATACAAACACGGCCAAGGTTTCCTGGGATATTTCCATGTTGAAGTTAGCGAGCAATTTTTTTTTCAGGTGCGCGGGAACGACTTGCGGCCATTCTTTGCGCAATCGAGCACTTTCTTTGGCCCTCTTTCTCCGATTGGTCCCTTCCATTCCCACTTGGTCTTCAGGGTACTTGCCAGAACGAAGCCGTACAAGGTAACCCTTAAGAAGCTGGCGTAGTTTTTTGGCTCGGTCGGACTCCACGTAGCTGATGTCATGCAATTCTAGTAACCTTCGAAGCGGATTCAACTTCAGTACTGGCATCAACTGGCGGATTATATGAATTTGGAGGCGAACGGACGGGTCATCGCAAGATGGAAGATCGGTGGCTGGTGGAAATTCTGATTCAAGCGACGAGCAGCCAAAAAATGGCGCGAACCCTTCGTGAGTGATACATTTACCCATCCCTACGTGTTCTGATATGGCGTTTTGGAGGCTAACAACGGTGGGGTTGTTGAGTATGATCCCGTGTGCCTGGGTGATAGACAACAAGGTTCCTTTTTTGAGAGTATCGAAATGTTCAAACAGGGTCCGCGCTGTATGCGAAGAGTGATGTTCGCGGGCAAGCCTGCGACGACGCAAGTTTAATTCTCTCAGGATGACAGAGCGTTCATTGGTCTCGAGCCCCAGGCATTCTGCGGTCAAGTTGAGAGCACTGTCAGGCAAACGTTCTTCTGACGAGATATCAAGATGCTAAGCACGGCAAAAGACTGGGCCTGTTGAGTGGGATAGAGGGAACAATAATGTTTGCAATGACAGGCATGGTCTTTTTTGAAGGCCGGGTCACAAGTGGCGATACATACTCCGGTCAAAAGATGCGCGAGAAGAGCGTGTCGGGCACCGCCAATAGTCAAATCTTGAGGTTTAGCAATGTGGTGCGAGTTCAACAATTTTATTAGAGGTTTAGGTGGCATTAAAAATATATTAGCGTCATTGTGAGTGGACAAAAGTAGCTCGGCTAAACTTTCATAACCTTCTACTTCTTCACGTCGGATAAAAAGAGACGGAGATTTGGACGAGGCGCCTTGTAATTTATCAGCGGGTGGGAGATACTGTTTGACCTTAATGCCCATAGAGGCTGCGAACGGCAAAGCGACAGAGTTTCAGAGTATACAGAGTGAGGGGGGCCACGACAGGGGTACCTATTCGTCAGAAAGAACATTACACGATGGATGTGGACACGTACCGCGATGAGGTCTGGGAGGCGGAGATGCGATGGAATTGGAAGGGGACTGCGAGACAGCAGCTCAGGTGCTGAAGTGTGTAATTAGAGGGGGCTGGGTGAAAGTGGATAGAGAATCGCACCGATAGGGCCAGCGAAGGGCACGGTATGTGCTGTGAGCAAGGTGTTACTGCCCGATAAATAGGGGTTTAGGATACGAGGTCATACTGTTCGTGAAGGCCGTCAAGAAGAGTTGCCATGTATCGAGATTGCTGCTTAGCCGGTGTCCGAGAGTAAGTAGATGGTCGCGAAGCAAGGAAGCCCAGTCATGGCCAAGAACAACGTCGAAATCTGCGGACGAGGAGACGTCGCAGTGCAACACAGTCGAACAAGTTCCATAGGGGGCAACGTTGGTCGTAAAGAGGATCCGGTCCGACCGACGAGGTAGAGAGCTGTAAAAGGTCTGAGAGAGCACAGTTCTTTGAGTGGGCGCGAAGACAAGGGAGGACACGCGAATCCCTTCGACCAAGAGAGACATGACGGTAAGAACGAAGGAGCACACAACCGTGATGCACAAACAAGAGACGAGAGACATTCAGGGGCTGAGTTACCATCACTTTTAAGGGATGATAAATGCGACGTCGGGGCTCGGCATACATAGAGTAAAAAGAAAACCATCAGATGGCATCAGGGCAACAATTCCCTTAAACGGTCCATGAAACGGAGGAAAGTGTTTTTTTGAGATGGGTACAAAAACCCACTATCAATATAGATAGCGGGCATTTTTAGATACGGGCTCGATCATGTTTTTGAAGCAGGTACAAAAACCCACTATATACATAGCGGGCATAGCGGCCGAGGTGCCCTCGCTTGAATCCGGTGCATTATCTCGATGTCTGACTTACATTATTTTCTGGAAGTTTTGCCATAGCAGGCGTTAAGCCTGGGTGTATCCAGTGCTTGATGCCTGTTGAGTTGATCAAAATCAAATCGAAATAGTCTTGTGTTGTTCTCGCATTCACGTATTACCTATATATCTACTCGATTTGACCCCGCGTAAATCTGCCCCCATTTCTGCGCACAGACAATAAATTCCGACATCGAGTGTGTTTCAATGTATGGCATCCCGAAAGTTGAGAATTGGAGTGGCCAGAAAGAGGTGTGTATTTTTAATTCTGAACATGAACTCGGATGGTTTTCATCTGGGGTCGAAATAGCCCTCCCGTGCAGAGAGGACTTGAAGTGGTGATTTGATCCCTATATTCTGGAGGTGGGATGCCCGTGGTAGCATGATTTACTGGGCCAAGACTCCGCAGCCATTTACATTTCCGCAAAGAGGTTCAATGCTAGGCTCTTCGGCAGGATGGGCAGCATAAATACCAAATGTGAACCCGGCCCTTTCGGCCGTCTCTGTGTATCACTTCTCCTCAAAATTAGCTTGTGTCATGGGTTCACCAATTCATTTTGAGAATTTAAAGATGCTTCACTGGGTTCATACAGTAAGTAACAGCTATCTTTCAACCCAAGTGGTTGGGTGCGAAGCACTGCACTTTTCTTTAACAATGTTCTGATCAAGTCTCAATTTTTAACCTACAATTTTGCCATATATTTCAGTCGATGCTTCACCTGGTTGCAAATTGTTATCCCTTCTCTCGGATTACATTTTAGCTTTCTCAGGATCAGTCTAGCCCTGAGGAACTTGATTTGGTTTCAACCGGTGATTTGGTGGCTGCGGAAGAGTTCCCAACAGGCTATGTACGTGTTGTTTCTTAGGATCTTTGATATAATCAAGCAGCTCCGAAGTTGATTTGGGTTTGCTATGGTCATACCATTTAAATGCTGTGTCCATTTACACCATGCATCTGTACCCATCAAGCAGTGCATGGGATGATATCATGGTATCATGGCAACTATAGCTGAGCCCACGATCAATGAACAAGCTTCTCAGATGGAGATCAGAACTTTTTCCCCAGATGTCTCAATACAGCTACTCATTCAATAGTATCATTTGATGTGGTCAAACTTTACACCAGATATGAGGATCACATCTTCTGTGTGGGAGATGAACAGTAGCCAATAAAAGAAACTTCCCATGGGCACACAGGATAAAACACCTATGTCTCTCGAGACCCCTGATCCACCTCACAAGATGCACCCCCAACCCACTGTCACTCAAATTCGACTCAACAACATTACAGAATGTTTGACCATCACTGCAAATACTCTGGAAATCCTTGCCAGCAGCCTCAAGAGCCCCTCTTGGGCCATGTCTAACACAACACAGTCTCTGTTGAAAAATATACAGGTACATTACCACTGAATCTGTCTCAGCCAAAAATCTTAACCAAGCACAACAGACTGTTAGACAAAATAAGCATGACTGTACCCAATTATTGGAGCAAAGTTATGAGTTGCTGAATGCAATTCTGATGGTTCATATCAATTCCGACACTGGAGCGGAATTGCCACCAAGTGTGTTGACTCACATTGGAAAGTTCACAGAGTATGTTGCTTCACTTGGGAAAGATAACCTCCCGTCACTTGACAACTATTGTCAGGACCCTCCACAAAATCCACACCTTCGTTGAAGCTCAACAGAAGGGCAGCATACTCAAGAAATTCTTCCGTCAAAGCGAGATGAGCACACTGCTCAAAGATTGCAAGGCGGATTGCAACAAGGACTTGAGAATTTTCAGGTGTGCATCTGTTTGGTGATTTACTACTCATTGAAGGATTTGATATATAGGTCCCAATGGTCAATCACATGAAGGACATTACACAGATGCAAGAAGATGCAGAGAAGCGAAACAAAGAAGTGCTTGACATGATTGAAGCTCTGTCGGACACAACCAGTTCAGATAGAGCATCCTCGTATGTGAATTCTAGTTATCTGAGAGAATCCACCAATAAATATTGCACAGATCAGCAGACTTTATTCAGGCTCTCATAACAGGTCAGTTTCTGTTCAGTTCTCCATGATATACTCTTGTATCTGACATGTATTCAAGCTCCAACTCAATCTCCATGCTACCATCAGAGCCCAAGATATTCCATGGACGAGACTCAGAGCTGTCAAACATTCTTCAACTTTTCAGTCAAGGAACTCCCAGGATTGCCATTTTGGGTGCAGGTGGAATGGGAAAGACCAGTCTTGCGAGAGCTATCATCCATCGTACAGAAATTACCGAGAGATATAATCAGCATCGGTTCTTTGTTGCTTGTGATTCAGCAGCAACCCAAGTAGAACTTGCTGCTCTCATAGGAGCCCATGTTGGACTGAAGCCAGGAAAAGACCTTACACACCCAGTCATCCAATACTTCTCTAGCAGCTCAAATCTCTCTGATTCTGGATAATCTTGAGACATTGTGGGAGCCAGTGAGTCCGAGGCAAAATAGAGGAATTTCTGTCACTGCTCACAGGTGTGGATCATCTTGCATTGGTGGTAGGTCCCAAATTTTCACCTGCTTTCAACTTATACAATTAGATACAATGCGAGGAGCAGAAAGGCCTGCTAAAGTAGCATGGACTCATCCATTTCTGCCACTGCTGAAGCCCTTGGAACAAGCTGCAGCTCGACAAACATTATAGATATTGCAGACAACAGACATGATCCAAATGAGGTTGACAAGGTCCTCTCTCTGACAGACAATATGCCCTTGCAATCAGTCTCATAGCTCATTTGGTGACTCTGAGGGTTGCTCCCATGTATTATCCCGCTGGGAGGAGGAGAAAACATCCTTGATCTCAGATGGATATGACAGAACATCCAACTTGGACTTCTCAATTTCACTGTCCTTGTCAAGTCCTAGACTCAATCCCCACTCAAAGATCTGCTGAGTCTCCTGTCAATGCTCCCTGATGGTCTTTCAGATGTTGAGCTGGTCCAGAGCAAGCTCCCAATTGATAATATCCTGGTTGCAAAGCACATTGATTCGTACCACCTTAGCCTACAGTGATGAACACAAGCAGCTAAAAGCATTGGTACCCATCAGAGAGTATATGCAGAAGATCCAGCCACCTGGTGATCACCTCAATTCGACCTCTTCGCAAACATTTCCAGGAATTACTTGATTCTTCACGGAATACCAAGGAAATGAATCAAGTTCTAGCACAGTTGCTCGAGTATCATCAAACTACTCAAACATACAGAATGTCCTTCAGAATGGTTGCAACAGGGTCATCCAGACCTAGTGAATAGCATTTACTGTGCATGCTATCTGAATAATTTAGCCGATCATGGGCAAGGACTATTTCTTGATTCAACAGATTCACAATGTCCTCCACACCTCATGACCATCGCCTTGAGGCTACTTTATTATTGAGCACTCACTCGGATTTTTCATTCAATTTCCATCAGATACACTGGTTTCTGACCTGGAACACTTCAAGGAGTTTGATGATCCAGATCTTAAATGTATGCTCCTGATAATACTGGTTGTTGAGACTAACTGAGTTCACACAGGCAGATTCTATAACTCTTGGCAATTATTATCAGATAAAGGGTGATATGTCCTCTGCCAAAAATTTTGTGCAGCTGCTATATCTTTAGCACTTTCAACTGGGACACCAAATGCATTCACAAGGATTGCAACCTTGCATGGGTTGAATGGAACCTTGGTGATTACTCTGCAGCTCAAGTGCATGCAAATGAGGCCCAGAGACTGGCCTAATTTCTGCAGATTTATACAGAGAAGCACAGGCACTCCGTATTGAGGCTTTTGCTGCTAATGGGAACTACACAAAGCCATGTCTCTCTGCATTAGGGCAAGAGACCTCTTAGGTCTTTGTGCATGTCCCATGGAACTTAGACCATAAGCTCATGACCACTCAGGCAGAGATCCACCGGCCAAATCAGAATATGTTGAGGCTCACAGTATCCATATAGCATTCTTGAAGAAACCACTATACAGGATCCTACACTATGGTTTTACTTTACTTAATGTGCTGAAATTGAGTGTTGATGGTACTGCAAAGGATGATGTGCAAAGAATTGTGACACAGCCAGAAAACTATTTAACACTATGGGCTATGCTGAAGGAGTGGCAATGTGTGATGTCATCTTGCAGATCTGTACTGAGGGAGGGAAATTCATCGGCAGCACAAATAATTTTTGAACGCTGCATCAAATTGACTCTGGAATACTCCCAAATACAAACTTACTGTCTAGAGCGACTTGGTGATGCCAGTTGCTGGGGTTCTCTGGATGTGATGTCAAGCTGGACAACCATCTTTCTTGTGCATTCCCTTAAAAGAACAGAGAAGCTTGGAATCTACAAGGCCCTAAAATTCCTCGGAGATGTCTTCCTCTCCAGAATGATGAGCATACAGCCAGTTTGTTCACAGTTGCTCTAGAGGGATTTACCCAGATGGATGTCATCGCAGCAGAGCTGAATGCATGCTCGACTCGGAGACATTTCTATGGGACATGGTGACCTGCTCAAGGCAGTGGAGTTT
>JARJLF010002915.1:0-26285 GCA_029378395.1 Mycena leptocephala
ATATCCCAACCTTCTGCAACCTCGTTTGCAGTGATATCAATTTATCCATATCAATTTTGCCTACCCTCTTGCGATCAAGATGTTCAACTTCCACAAAATCCACAAATTTACCTCCAATGATTCATCTCTGAGGGTCCAGAGTTGGTGTTTTATTGTCCAGAATATCATCCAGAAGGTGTATGAGCAAGTAAAATCGCAAATCGGACCTACTTTGGGTGGCAATTTGCACAAAACTGTGTTTCATGCATGAAGTTCTGCCAAATTTTGGCAACCGTGATCTCATTGAGCCATTTTGCCTGCTATTCTGCCGGGTCAAATGGCAGAATGGCAGGATTCTGCCAACAACACTATGTGTAAATGAAATTGTAACACCACCAAAGAAGACGTTAAAGTAAGTATTTCCTAGTTGACGCTTTCAGTATTCGTTATCTGATGTCGTTGATTCAGCGCAGCACCGGTCGGGTGATTACTTTACTCCATCGTTGGCGCTACCTTGAAGCAATGTCGCAGCTGCATCGTAAGTCTGCGTGGGTTGCATGGCTGCTTAAATAGATAAGACTTGACTCAGTATGAGTCACTACTGGACTGAGTCACTAAGAGTCTGTGAACGGAACGTAGTAGAATAATGGGGAACATACGGGGATGCCCGAGCTGCCCGATGCCCGAGGTACACAGCCTCTAGGCTATGTTCAACATATTCAAGCTCGTAGAATTATACAGTAGCATTCTCCCCTGAATAAGGAGTTCCTACATCGTTCTATTGTCCATTCTCTGAAGTTTCGGATTTATTGTGCTTCACCCTGAAGGACCCAAAGCTTCACACGAACTTCAGGAAGTACCAGAGACTTACATGTTCTAAATTTCGTGATATACAACAATGCTTGTGGACTCCTATGCACTGTGCCCTTTATCCGAGCAGCGGTAGGTTGCAAGATTGCGCATAATCGATATAGTGTGCAGATGATCGTCACCCAAAAGCTTCCTACACTTCTCGAGGGCCCCAACCCAAAGTTCTTCTGCTTTCCACAACTGGCCTAGTTTGTGGTATGTCTCTGCCAAATTGACCATCCTCCATAGAGTGTCCGGATGGTCCGCGCCCAGCAGTTCCCTGCGTTTCTGTAGCACCAGAGCATGAAGACCCTCTGCCTTCTTGAATTGGCCTATGTCGTGGTATGTCCATGCTACCTGCCCCATGGTCCACAATGTGTCCAGATGGTCATCACCCAGAAGTTTTTTCTGTCTCTCCAACGCTGAAACCATGAGCGACTGCGCTTCCTCGAAACAGCCCTGGGCATGATATGTTAATGCTAGGCGAACCGAAGTACGGTGGGTGTCTGGACAATCTTCACCCAAAATTTGCTGTCGCTTCTCCAGCACTATAAGCTCGAGTGCCTCTGCTGCTGGAATTGACCTAGATTTGTGTATGTCCCCGCCAGATTGGCCATAGTACAGAGAGTGTCCGGATGATGTTCACCCAGAAGTTTCCTCTGCTTTTCCAGCGCCGAAATCTCGAGTGCTGCTGCCTCGTCAAACTGGCCTAGCTTGTGGTGTGTTGATGCCAGACTATTCATGGCCCATAGAGTATCTGGATGATCATCGCCCAGAATAGCTCTTCGTTTCTCAAACAATGAGGCTCCCAGAACCTTTGCCCTCTTCAAGTGGCCTAGTTGACCATATATCCACACCAGGTATGCCATAGCATTCAGGGTGAGTTCATGACTTTCACCTCGCTCCCTCTCACTCTTGACGAATGCAGTTTCATGCTCTTCTAGCTGCACCAGCAATTTTTTCATGAGAGGTGTCGAGGCTGTAAGTTGCGGAGTTTGAACCTCCACTATGCCGCCAGCCTGTAAATTCACAAGTTTTGGTATTAATCAAGTTCAGCGGCTCCGAATGGTATTAGGCACTCACATATAAATCAGAATTTTGACCAGGACCTGGTACACACTGGAAATTCGGTGCATCGACATCATGGTCCTAGCTATGCTCAGTCTGCGACATTTCTTAGAAGACAAAATACTCTCACAACTTGTCCCATGCCGTCCAGGCTCTCATCATCAGAATTGCATGCAATATCTTCAACAGAATCTGGGCCAGAGTTATAGCTCTGTGCATCACTCTCATCCTCTCGTAATGAATCTGGGTCGTCTGATTCATCAAGCTCCGAGCTATTGAGGTGGACACTACTTGTCGAATTGCTTTCGTAGTCCAATTCTGCCAAGTGCTCGTCGGGCGTGTACTGATTGTCTGGGGTAGTGTGTTCCCTGTTTTAGGCCAATGAAAATTCTCAATACCATCCGCACCGCATTTTTAACTGTCTCACCCGTCGACAATCTCAAGATTCAACTCCGCATTGTGATAACTGGTTGGCAGGATATCCTCAAAGCTGCCTACTGCAAATGCAGAAGAGTTTGGAAGAAGCTCTCCAGAACGAGGACTGGGGATTATTCATTCATGAGATATTATATGGAAAGAATTGGCTGATACTCGCCTTCGTAATAGCCGAAGGAATTCACCGAAACCGCCAAACCAAGGTTGTAGGAACCAATCCTCACGATCAAGTTTGTTAAGCCAGCTCGACAGACCAGTGAGGATGGTGGTGGCAAGAAAGTCAACACCCTGATAGTCGAAGGGCGGTTCTGCTTCTTCTGCGGGGCCCAATGCTAGGATGTCGACCCCAATGTCCTTGAGCACTTGGCTCATTAGACAACATAACTTGTTTGCCACATGGGAATGTATGTTTCCGGTCTCGGACCAGAATCCGGGCAAGTCGAGGACACCTCCGAGGTATCGTATGCAGAGTGCGCTAGAAAATGTTGAGGCTCTTCAATGATCATATTAGAACAGATTGAATGGATGGATCTGTCACTCACGAGCAGTCATATTCAATCAGTAACCGCTCAATCACACTGAGTCGCCCCGCCTCGCACATAGTGAGCACTGGCACACTACTCTCCTCCAATATTGTCGAAATCATTGTATCTGCCAAGCAGGTTGCCGCCAGCATTTGCCAAAATGTCCACTCGCCATCTGGTGGACCATTGACACGATTCCACAAGACCGAAATGGTCTCCGTTGTTGTGGAACCTTCCAGATATTTTGCATTGAGCAAGAGCGTGCGTATCCCTGGAAAGAGTGTAACAATATCCACGATGTCCTTCCATGCCTGACATTGGGTATTTGCAGATTCAGTCCTGAGTACTAAGGTTAGATCTAGTTTTTACATGATATGGAATGCACACGGAAGAGCATATCTCATCAGCTTGCGGTACCATTTCTCCAGCTTTGGTGGAATGGAGGTGTGCAGAGATAGCAGCCGTAGAACCCGTTCTTCCCCGTTTCCGAAGTAGGACTTGAGTTTCTGGGCCACAACATGTGGTCCCAAGCCAAAACTGTATGCAGCGCGATTGGCCTGTGTCTCGAGTACCTTGCCCAAGGAGGTGTAAAGCCGATCCAAGGTGCGACCTGGGGTGGAAGACAATAGGCCGCTGAGAATGAGTGACCATCTTTCTCCATCAGGATGATTGTCCTTTGTTTTCCCGACTGCTCGATTGGGACGAGGATCCCAAGGGACAAGTGCCTCGGAGAGGTGAACAATTGAGGCCATTCACGAGTAGCAGAGGATGACTGGATGGTAGTGGGAGACAGAGAAGAGTCGTGGGAGCTGTCGTTTAAGCAGCCCACAGCAATTGATGTGCCATTTCCACGATGTACTAGTCTCGTTCCCGATGTTATAGGGCAGTCGCTCGCTCCGCTCACGGGATTAGATTGTTTAGATGTTGCCGAGGCAGAACTTTGATGAGAACAAGATAGATCCTCGCTTCGCTCGGGCACACTTCAGGACCGTAATTTCAAGTCGTGAAGTGTCTACGAGTAAAATCGCGAACCAGTCCGTGCGGACTACACGGAAGTAAGATCGTAACCACGGAACCTGAAGGAAATAATAGTGTTGCATAGTTCTGGATCGTGGTTCAGTCTCCATGATTAAAATCGCGGGACAGTCCGTGCGGACTACACGGAAATAAGATCGCAAACACGGAACACGATATGGATGAGGGGCCGGGATTCAAAGCGGAAACGGCCGGAAGGAAATAATAGTGCTGACAAGAATAATTGAATTTAACGACACAGCTATATCCCCCTTGCGTCGTACGTGGCTGAATAACTGACACAAATATGAGCGAAACGAACTGGGACTAGCACGTACGACTTGTGTCATAAAATTGAATCCTGGATATTTCGCCGGGGTGATTGTGCGAGCTGCAAGTGAGACGAGGCGAGGCCAGTCAGCGCAAAATCTTAGTATAGTATACGAGAGCAAAAAAAAAAAGTGTGTCGTCGTCCACTCATGACCCAGGCCCGAATCGAACGGGCGCCTTCTCCTTATGTGCTTGGAATGCTGATAAAGATGGGGAATGCGGACCACCCGCCACCGGGTCGATTTCCATATGCATCTATCTTCCTGAATGAATAGCAGCTTGAAAAAAACTTGAAATGCCCTGGTACTCTCGGAATGCGTTACAGCCGATGTCAGTACGGAGGGCGCGGATCAAAAAAATCTGTTTTGGGATGTTTCCAAAGAATTCCCTATATCTCTGTCAGTTCTTCACCGATTCACATAAAAACTAAATAGATCTACTCAGCTAATTCATGCACAATTAGTGATAGAGAGGAACTTGCGAAAATATTATGTATTAGGTAATTTCTGTTTGGAGCTGTTTTGCACTGAATACTGTCTAGCATGGTGAGAACATTTCCCAGTGACTTAGAATTTTGGCAGGGACAACATATATATGTTATAAAATAAGTGATAGAGCCAGAACTATATGAAATGTCCAGATGAATGTGATCTTGCAATATCTCTGAAAGCCAAAAACTGCCAAATGTTTTCACTGGAGCTAGAAGGACTGTAACTAAATTATCCTCACTTCTGGCTCTATCACATGTTTTGTCAGGTATGCATGTTGTCTCTCCCAAAATTCTAGGTCACTGGGACATGTTCTCACCATGCTAGACAGTATTCAGTGCAAAAACAGCTCCAAAACAGAAATTACCTAATACATAATATTTTCGCAAGTTCCTCTCTATCACTAATTGTGCATGAATTAGCTGAGTAGATCTATTTAGTTTTTATGTGAATCGGTGAAGAACTGACAGAGATATAGGGAATTCTTTGGAAACATCCAAAACAGAAATTCTTTGATCTGCGCCCTCGGTACTGACATCGGCTGTAATGTGCATGGGAGGCAATATGGGCACTTGGCGGCTTGGGAAGCGGACGGAGTGTCTGTGCACACCGCCAAACTGGCTTATTCCAAGTAATAAAGTCTGAAAGGGGAGTCGCTACCCCCTCTCTAGAATTTCTTAAATGTCGAGCAAACCTTGTACCTTTTCGTGCCTCCGAAGTGATGGGGTCCCAACAGCTGCCTCGGCAAAGCTTTAAAATATTTCCCAGCATTTATCTAAGCATATGGAAAGTCAACCATTGGGGGCATGAATACACCTTCTGTTTACTCAGGATAAATTTGGACGAAATAAAATTTGTGGTGGCGGTTGTGGTGGGCAAGTCACGGCGTGACAGTGACAAAGGCTGTGCTGGGGTGACTTGCTCTCGACCACCATGACACTCGAACTTATGCACCCCAACCCCGCCTTCCCGCCAGACCTGGAGCGAGAGATATTTGGAACAACTGCACTGATGTATCCCGGAGAAATGCCCACGCTTTTACGCGTCGCTCGCCGTGTTCTTATCTGGTTTGTTTTCCGCGAGCAGAGTTTCACGGGAGCTCATTCTGAAGTTTAGGATCGAGCCCTTGTTGTACAGGGTCATCTATCTGACGCCTGAAACTGAAGAGGCACTTGTCAATTCAATGAACTCAAAACCAGCGGATTTCTTCGCCAATGCCGTCCGACATCTGTGCCTGCCGCGTTTAGAGGTCAAGACAAGACGAATTCTTGAAGTCTGTACTGGGGTCGTGGATTTGGCGCTTAATCATCTCGATCCATATGTTCTTCCGATAATCGCGACCATGCGCCTGCAGCGCCTGTCCATAGATCTTCACGAGTTATTCGGTGGCCCCGTTGACCTTCATCATCCATTATTCGCCGCTATCACGCACCTTGACCTATTGGATTTCCCCGATGAGGACCATTTACAGACTCTGGTCCAGATTTCGATACTTCCCGCGCTTACGCATCTAGCGCTCGACTGCAGGGTACCGCGAGTTTTAGTGGAAACCCTGTTGATCGAATGCCTCCGCCTTGCGCTTTTGCTTGTCCTCTGGTCGGTGGATGCACGCTACAAATCGGCACAGATTCCGCACCTGTACGACGTGCGATTCGCGATCGGACTGTGTCCTCAAAATTACTGGGGAGACTGGGAAGCTGGCGCGAAGGGTCAGTCGCATATGTGGTCGCAAGCGGACGATTTTGTAGCCCAAAAGCGTAGTAAAACCATTGAAGGTGCCTTATTTCACCAGTAACACACATGTCATTGACCCTTCGATCCCAGCGACGCGTTACTGGCTGTAGTACTCTCTGTCGTTTGAAACGTTTCTCATGTTGTCTCTGGGACCAAAAATGGTACATATCCTTTCTCCCAGATTTACTTCGTTTTTGATCGGGCGTCGAACATGCGTCGGCGCACGCCGCTGCAAGGTTATGCAACGATTCCACTTTCGGTCCGTCCGGTGAGAGGTTTCCTTTACTTTAACGTGGCACTTGAGAATTTCAACGCCCGCACCTCGTCAAGTTCAGCATTGATGTGAGGTTCCGAGATCCCAGGTGCACAATGACAAGTTCCGATGGCACGCGGCAATACAGAGAATTCAAACCCGACCACCCTTGTGCGATTCTCAAGCCACGAAGACCATGTGCCATTTTTTGACGCTCCTGAGGCAGAGCATACCATTTCTCCTAAACGGCTTTCACCAGCTGCAAGTCGTACTTCGTTACTAGCAGCCTAATTGATCTCGGCCAGCGCAAACCCCTATATAATCCCAAAATCTACGGAAGATAAAAATACCGGAATTAAATGCAAGTAGCGCTACAATTTGCGGTTTCTCCTCCGCCCGTCGTCAATTCAGGCATGTCCACTTTCCAAGTCTTTCGGCGTCGCAGTGCCGCTCGTTAGCGTTACCGTGCCGCTCGCCATCGCCCACTTCTTCTGGAACTGCTCCCTCAGTGCGTGCTGGCGGAGCATTTCGTCGTCGTCGCGCGACAACTCCTTGTGTTCGATCATGACAACGCTCACCAGCGTCGCCAGCACCGTTAGGGCCGCATTCAGGATGAACAGCGAGCTGAAACCTTTCGCGTATCCCCGCTCCAGGATGGCCGTGGCGATGTCATGGGAGACGCCTAGGCTCACTGGGGTGTGCAGGAGGACAGGGCTGTCGATTTTTTGCCCGATCTGAGAGGATGGGAGGTTACGGCCCATCATGGTGGTGCGCAAGTGATTGTTCAGCAAGGTTGAAGCGACCGCGAGGGAGAGGGTTCCACCAAGGAGGCGGATGAACTGAGAGTTAAACACCTTAGATGAGGGAGAGAACCGGGAAGGGGAGCACTCACATTACGCATTGCTTTGGTCTGCACCCGTCTACGCTCACTGTCCTCCGCGTCACTGGCGTCTGCACCATCATCGTGTTCGCCGTGCTCGACTTCTCCTTCGGCGTACTACGGCAGTGTGAAACTCGCTTGCCTCCGCCTAACGACAATCCGCAGTTCAAGCTCAATCCGAGGACTTTGCGGGACGTGGAGGAGGGGCGGCAGTGCGAAAAGAGGGACATTTCGGGGGCATTTTAGGATTCACGGTGCGTCCTGCATAATCCGCTAAGGTCTTGACTCATCGACGTTCATTGCTTCTAGGTGTACATTACTTCTCTGGGCTTTCTTTTTTGTCGATCATTCATTCTCTGAGCTCGCACTCCGGACTTTACCTACCTACTGTACTCTCCTTACTACCACGCATACACGCACAATGAATCATAATTCCCCTCCAACCGGCCCCACCCGACACGCACGCACGTTTCTCACTTTTTGGGTCTGGTCTCTGGGTCTTTACTTGCTTTGGGTTCTAGATGTTGCGTATCTCAGTTCTCGTACGAATCAGTTGTATTACTCTGCATTCCGCATACTTCCCGATACTCTCGCGGGCTTGTAGTATCGCGTAAACTCGGCATACACTCGCGCATCCCGTCCGCCACCCGATGCTATTTCTTTATGGTGGTACGGCCCATGGGTTAGTTCTGTCAGGTCCTGCAAACCGGCATCGTTGTGACACTGGAGCGCTGATTGTAATTAAATCTTGTGGTGAGTCTAGGCATTTATGGTGAGCAAGGCGGTCGATGCAGGTATTTAGTGACTCTCACCATTGCGGCAGTGACTGCTCCTCGCGCGCCTGGGTCCGGCATTCCAGTAAAACATATCACGCCATGTGCATTGCCGCCGCCCTGGTTTCTTGCGAATCACGGAAGGATGTGCCGGTTTGAAGCAGGTATCAAGATCGTTCTCGAGGACTCCGCACTGAACATTACTGTACGAAGGTATTCCTGTATTTTCCGGCAGTACCACATTTTGCTGGTTTTGCTGTGGACGTCAGATGTTGGGGCTGCAGGCAGATGTCAGAGTCTCAGACCTAGAGGTGGACATTCGCTGTGGGATCGGTTCAAACACGATCGTATAAAGTGAGGCATTATATGGCTGGACTAGCAAGCTCAAACCGTCTAAATCAGCGAGCGACCATGCCTCGTGGTGAGATCCGAAAGTTAAACTAATTGCTGAGAGTCTTAGCTCGTGAGATTAACCGACATGCGGCCCAGAGTACTGCGATCGCCTTACATCTTCTGCGCTGGTTGCTGTAATTAATATCAGACTGATTGTGTGTGTTCGGAAAGCTCAAGGTTCGGTAGCATTTTTGTTCAGAGAAGTCCACCTATCGTTTCACGCAGGACCGACCGGCACAGAATTAATATATCAAGTTCAACGGAGATTTGTGTGGGAATGCCCAGGCATTGCAGACTACTATCTATATCGCAGAGTCTCTGTTTGGGCAGAAGGATGACGACCTATATTCTGAAAGACATATCTATTCACGCTTGACGGGAGATATCAAGTTCGTTAACTCGAAATACAGAGGAGGTGCTTACCGGAGAACCAGAACTGTTGGCGGGTGTCCGTGAAATTCAGGTCTTGGAGGGTGATCTGTGCAGCACTTAGATTTCTACGAAGCGAAAGAGGAATTAAAAACGTACAGGTGCACGACCGTTAACTGAAGCTGGGTCTCCATGCCAGGCAGTAATTGCCTGCCTCGATATATTCTCGAGGATACTACGATTTTCCGGGTCAATTCAGAGTAGTCGGGGACAAGGATCACGTACACCCATGGTCCGGTGGGAATGGTAGGATTGACAAGTTGGATACTCCACGAGGTAGTGGCGCCGGGGCGGGTTACAAGTGGGGCATGCCGAGCGTCGGCCGATATGCCACTGGGATATGTCAAGAAATTGCTGACAGCACAGTTGCCGGCGATCTGGAAGGTGAGGGGTCCACCAACCAGTGTCCAGATTGCGGGGCCACTAGTGCTGCCAAGCGAGAGTTTCGAAGTGGGAGAAAAATCATCACAGTATATAAACTGGATCACATTCTGTTTTTGGAAGTCGAAGATTCCGATTAACGTCGCCGCAGAGGCAGCAGCGGTCAGGTTGGTCAGGAGGTTAACCATTGGGGAGTTGAGGCTAAGGGCTTGTTCGGCAGGTGTTTTAGTCCGTGCTTTTATAAGTTAGGTGTGTCCCAGGTGACAGATTTGTGGCATACCAGGGACAGGATCAAAGAAGTTCTGTCTCAACCGATATAAATTCGCGACCCACAGTCTTGCAATCATGAAGGGTCCATGTGGTGAGAAGCATCAAGACACTCCGATTCATTCACAAATATGCGACCTGCCAGGGCCATCCAGGTTCAGAGAATTTCTAGCCAACACAATATACATATATTTCCATTTTCTGAAGCACAAGAATCAAGAAGGTGCAGGGGGATCCAGGTTCAAGGAAGGTATGTAAAAAATCAGATCTATTCATGAACTATATTCTAAAAGAACGATGTGAGGATATAGATCTCAGCATAGAAGGGGAATCCAGGTCCAAAGACGTTCTGCTTAACCAAGAGACGCTCCGTTTGCACATGCGCTGCTGAAAAGGTGTAATGAGAAGGACAGGCAACTCGTCCACGAATCACATTACCGGGATCCGATACCGTCGTTTATTCGGGCTAGTCCTGGCGTCACCAAGGCAGTCCTGGGAACAATTGAATCAACAGAAGGTCGATGTGCGTCAGCGTCCGTGCAATGGAAGTGGTGAGAGAGAGGTACCGCATGCCTGATCTTGATGGGCTCAGAAGCAACTCTCCTGGTCAGATATCGCTCAAGTTCCGCCTCGTGCGGCTCAACCTCGAGCATCTCCGGATCACAACACCCTCACTATACATAGGACGCTTCGCCGCCTCTGATTCAAGCATATGTAGGTGTGTTATAACCGCCGGTGAACCGATGGGGATGACATTCGGACCTGTTTAGCAAGGAAAGGAGACGCGGACCACCCGCCACCAGGTCGGTATTCATCTACAGTCTGACCTGCTTACATCGTGGAATAAATGTGCCGCGAAGACGGCCGGGTCAGGCGGAATATCATTCACTTGTGAACTCAACGGCACATTCTTTCCCGCCAGATACCGATCGAACTTTGAAAAATGTCAGCGGCGGGCGAAAGAAATAGGCGAGGGGACCTTCAAAGCGCAAGGCTCGTACCTGGGAATAGATGACGCGAACCTGGGCTGTGATTGACAGTGGGATGTTGCGAGGCAAGGCGGATGCGGGGAGGGTTGGACGTAAGTGGTTGAGGAAGAGAAGGGGATCGGAGCATATATATGGATAGATATATAGGAGAAGGAACGCGGTAAGCGCGCGTGAACGCCGATTCGGGGAGGAAAGGGACGCGAGTGGACACAGGAAGGCGAGGAGGGATCGGCGGACGTGAGCGAGGGAGACTGGAGGCGGATGTGTGCAGATTAGATTAGATCATGGTGGAGGCGGATCAGTGGAGGACGGGAAGATGAAGATAGAGACGAATCCTGAGCGAAGGGGCGCGGTCGAGAGTAATTGAGGGTATGGAGAAGCCGCGGAAGCTAGAAGTCATCGAGAGTGCGAGGGAAAGAGAATTGAGGGCGAAGCGGAAGATCAAGGGTGCAATTGCTTAGTTTCAGGCGGTGAAGCGCCGGGAGCCGTGCGCGTTGCGCCAGGCGTTGACCATGCTGAGAAGCGGGTGCGTGTGCCGGTGGATGATGTGCGCAGTCCAGGTATGTGGAACAAAAGTGGAAGGGAGACACACCAGGAAACCTCTCCCCAAAGATACTCTTCTCGCGCATAAAGTCCCGTGGGCTCCAACCTCGCTCCATCGTCGCCAGCGCATGGAGGTTTGAACACGATGCGCGCGGTGGGTTTTGCGTCGATGTGGTTGTCAAACTAGCCAAGCCGCATCCTTATCAAGACGTTGGCTCCCGCGGCGGCCAGGAGCGAAGTTGCAGATGTGCATGTAGTTAGTCCATGTCACTGATGGTGTAACACCACTCCTGAGTGTATGTAACGCGTGGATCGGCTGAGCGCGGACCGGTTCGGCCGAGAAGATAACTTGCTCAACATGAGCGTCCTGCATTTGCTTCACGGCTTCTGTATGCTGAGGAAAAACAGATATGGAAACCCGAGCCACTGCCTTCAAAAAAAATAAAAACACTCACTACCTAACGAACATGGCGGGACCCGACTCGAACGGGTTTCTCTCGCATATTTAAGCGCGAGGATTATGAGGTATGATGGACCGGCGCACATCGTGCTACCGCGCCCTTTATACCTCACCCAAGTCGGCTTTGACTCTGATTTTCTGGGAAAATTATACAACTCAATTGTCCCGGTCCCGGTGAAAGTCACAGCAGCATGCAATAGCTCTGAAGGTTCTGGTTTCAACACCTCTCACTGTATCCAGATACAGTGCTCAGTCAACCGCCTACGGAGGAAAATGGATGCAGTGAGAACCGAATCCACAAAAAAAATGACAATAATAATGAACTGTTCACGGTGTATTTCAGTGTATGTCCGGGACTCGAGACGAGCGTATTTGGCCGGTAGACAAAATTTGGGCAACACGAAGAATGGCAAGAAGGGGAAAAAACACAATTATGGCGGTACACGAGTCGAACGGGCTTCTCCGGCAGACATTCAAGCACTGACACATAGTGAGCCGGTGCACACCGTGTGCTATCCCGCCTTGCCCTCTAGTTTTTGAGCTTCTCCATCCGGTGAGACTTTGAAAGCGGGATGATTATCGGATCCTACCATGAATTGACAATCCCTCTAGTTTACTTAGATAATTCACGTTCCGTCTCTTGCGGAAAAATAAATAGAAGTCTGAGTTTGATAATTTAAAAATGGGCGACAACTCCTTCGAACAAAATATCCATCCTCCGCTCGTTCCATGGCAGAGACCCGAATCGAATGGGCTTCTCCAGCATACGCTATTGCACTATATTCATTGTAGGCTGATGCACTCTATGTGCTACCTCCGCCTTATCCACTTGAACTCGAGCCGCCTGTCCCCAAATGAATTGCACAGCGGACAGGCAGGAGGCTCAGTTTCAGGTCGGGCATTTCGGGCATAGTTGGATTGGAGTTTTTCCTTCGGATCAGCCGGCGATGAAACACTCCAGTCCGGTTTTAAGCGATAGATATTTCATTGCGGAGAGTGAACGCAGCTGACCAGAGCAACAACCAAAGAGAAAAGAACAGAAAATAGCGCCAGCGCTGCCGGGGACCCAAGTCAAACGGGCTTGTCACCCGTGCTACCCCGCCATATTCACCTCAATTTACGGTACTAACACAAATGGAGTCCAGACTCACTCAATATTTCGCGGATGGGGCACAAATGTAGTGGACTGTCAGTAAGATGAACGTGGTCAGTGCGAAATTCGACCCAAAATTTCCGCAGACAAAGAAAAAAAAGTCTCGAGTCCCAAAGTTCTTAATGAATTGAGATGAGGACCGGGTCTGCATATACCTTGCATCGGCCTAGAATAGGCCGGGTGAGAAACGAACAGGAAAGCGTGTATCGAAACTCGATAGATATCAGGATGAGAGCCTGACAAGGACATAGCTGCGTGATTACAAATCTGGTGGGAAAAAAGAAAAACCTAGTACCATAACCCAAGCCCGAATCGAACGAGCAGCTTCTCCTTAGTCCTTGAGGATACAGGAGACGGACACGGGACCATCCGCAACTGGGTTGGTATCGACTGCATCTCGAACCTGAATAACCCGAGCGAAAAACCAACAAGCAGAGGTCACATCTAACGACGGCACGTCTGATTGCCAACAGTACCCCACAAGATGGTTCACAGCTGAGAATTCGTGGGTGGGATATTTATGTAGTGGACATGCAAGACGAGGCCGGTCCCGGGTCAGTGTAAAGTTCTTGAAGCGAGAAAGAAAGAAAAAATACAAAAGTCTTGAGACATGATACAGGCCCAAATCGAACGAGGACTGCTCTTTACTGACTTTTTTGGCTTTCACAAGGAAGGGAGACGCGGACCATCCACTATTTGGTCTATCTCCCTCTTGCATCGTGCGTGACTGAATAGCTGACACAATTTGTCAGAAACTAAATCTGAATGATTATTGGATCCTCGATATTTCGTGGGGGTAATTCTGTGTGAACTGCAAGTAAGACGAGGCCGGTCAGCGCAAAATCTCAGTATAGAACGGACTAAAAACTACGTAGCCGTCTACTCATGACCCAGGCCCGACTCGAATGGGCTCTGTCTGCTGACAAGAATTGTAACAACATAAAGCAAGTAGACGCGGACCATCCGCCACTGGGTCTGTATCTCCCGTGAATCGTACGTCTGGATGACTGACCCAAATATGAGCGAAAGGAACTGTGATTAGAGCTATCGCGGCCTGACTTTTGTTAAATCAACTAGGAATGATTGTTAGATCTTCGATATTTTGCGGGGGCAATTATGTTTAAACTGAAAGGAAGACGAAACTAGTGAGCGTAAAGTTCGAGGTGAAGCAGGAGAGCCAGAAAACGAAAGTTAAAGCAAAACAACCGAAGACGGCATTAGGACCAAGCTCGAATCGAACGGGTATGTTCTTACTCAAACGACATCTAGCAAGGAATGGAGACGCGGATCACCCGCCACCAGGTCAGTATCGGCCTTGTTTCCATCTCGAATACATCCCGTAATCCATGAATTCCACTCACTATATCAACGCGGACCTATCGAGTCAAAGTTTTCACCCGCATCCAACCCGATATCGATCAACCTGTAATAAACGACGGCTGCGGGTGAAGTAAAAAGTTCAGGGTTATTGCAGAGGCGCAGGTGATCCCGCTCCCGTTCATGCTCACATTCCCGCCGATTTGGAGCAACGAACCGGGAAGAGAAGCAAGGGATGGTGCGAACGTTCGCCATGGCTGAGGATCGAGATTGAATACAAAGAACTAACTCTCGCGATTCAAGGGTACCGAATGTCGAGACCGTCAACGTCGTGGCAGATATAGATAGATCGAATTCAGTCGAATCCTACGCGGTACATGCAGATACAGATCCGCAGATAAAAGCATCGGGGGTGAGGGAGGAAGGTAAGCGCGATGGAAGGCGGATGTGGGGAGGAATAAGGAAGTGAACACGATAAGCACTCGTGAACGTAGATGCGGGTGACGAGGCGGAGCAATTGAGTGGGGATGAGAGGAGGGAATGAGCGGGAATAGGTGGATGGATAGAAGATCTACATAGATGGGGAAAAGGAACCCAGTAAACGCGGATGCGGGGGAGGCTTGAAGCAAGGGAGCAGTAAGCGCGAGCACGAGCGGGGCAGATGCGAGCGGAGAGGTGCGTGCACAAAAAGATGCGAGAAAGTGAATCGGAGAGGGGGCCACGAGTGAACGCCGATGCAAATACAAAGCAAAGGCAGGGCCGAGGACAATTCCAAGCAGGCAAATTAGAGTGAAGATAGATTAGATCAGAAGGAAGCACAGCTTAAGATTCAACAGGTGGGAATACGGGAGAAGGAACGCCGCAAGCGAGCGCAGATGTAAAGTGCAAAGGACAGGGCAATGTTAATGTGGCAATGGATTAGTTAGAGGAGGGAAGCCGAGCGAAGGGACGTGGGCACGGTCGTGTTGAAGAACTCTGAGGCATTCGCGTTGCGCATGTGCCGGTGGATGCAGTTCTGCGCGCACATGGGGTGTCAGTAGCGGCGCTAGTGGGCATGTGCGATAAAAGTGGAAGTGTGGAATATGGGAGGGATACGAACCTCTCCTCGAGATTCCCTGCTCTGCGGCATGGACTATCCAGCCTGCTCCACTTGCACTCTACAGAAGTTCTGCATCTTGTCTGCATCCTACTCGTACAGCGCGCGCACGATGTGCATGCTGGGAGGTTGATGTCGATGTGGCGCAGCCGCATGCATACGAAGACTTTGAGTTCTGCGTTATCATTTAGCGCAGGAGGGCACCCGCGCTACAGCACTGAAGCCTGACGGTAGGAGGAGGTGAAGGTAGAGGTCACGGAGGTCACTGATCGGCCTAACGTATGCCGTCGGTTGAGCGCGGACCGGTTGCGCTGATAAGATAACTTACTGAAGGTGAGCGTCTTTTTCGTCTTTGCTTTGTTCACCGCTGCCTAAAATTCTGTATGTGCGGGGAAAGAATTGGAACTGTGCGCTCTACTGCCTTCGCCAAAACCAAGAACCAAAAATTGAGGATACAGGAGTGGTCCATGGACATGGCGTGGACCTGAGTCGAGCGGGCTTCACCAGCAGATTATTCTCAGGGTCGTATATCATGGTGAACTGGTGCACCCCGTGTGCAACACCGCCTTTTCTAGCTTAAGTTTGGATCCATGTCACAGTGGAGAATTTGGGCAACAGGGAATAGTGAAAATTGGGTTTCCATGTCCCGCACACATGCTCTCTGCATATATATGCTGGTAAGCCAAAGTCGGTCCTGCGAAGGTCCCATTTCGATCTTTCTCCGTGTATCCAGATATATTCCCCAGCAGACTTCCTAGGAACAGAAAACAATTGACCCCACTCCCAAATCAACAAAAAGACACCTGCTAATACCAACTAACCAGTCTAGTTAGAGGTGCCATGTTCCGCTTATGGTGCCTCTAACTAGACTGAGCCCAGGCCAAAGGTGCCCCTCCGATATCCCATTGCTGCCAGCATGACAAGGCAGGACAGTTCCACCGCCATCCCACAAAAAGCTCTGCAGGCAGGACATGTGCCGCTTAAGTGGGGGGTAACGGTGTCGACTGTGGGTGGGACATAGAGCCTTTGTGGGTGGGAGGGGGAGCACTTTCCATTAATCTCAGCCACATATTTAGCAAAAGTTGGGATTGACCTCTATCGCATTTTTGCCAACGGTACAACTAAATCTACGTATAATCCCAGGTCTCATATTAAATCCCAATCCAATGCTCAGATTAGATCCTGCACTGATTACAGCCGATGTCAGTACCGAGGGCGCAGATCGAAAATTTTCTGTTTTGGGATGTTTCCAAAGAATTCCCTATATCTCTGTCAGTTCTTCACCGATTCACATAAAAACTAAATAGATCTACTCAGCTAATTCATGCACAATTAGTGATAGAGAGGAATATGTGAAAATATTATGCATTAGGTAATTTCTGTTTTGGGGCTGTTTTTGCACTGAATACCATCTAGTATGGCCAGAACATGTCCCAGTGACCTAGAATTTTGGGAGGGACAACATGCATACCTGATAAAACATGTGATGGAGCCAGAAGTGAGGATAATTTAGTTACAGTCCTTCTAGCTCCAGCGAAAACATTTGGCAGTTTTTGGCTTTCAGAGATATTACCAAGATCACATTCATCTGGACATTTCATATAGTTCTGGCTCTATAACCTGTTTCATAACACATACACATTGTCCCTCCCAAAATTCTAGGTCACTGGGAAATGTTCTCACCATGCTAGACGGTATTCAGCGCAAAAACAGCCCCAAAACAGAAATTACCTAATACGTAATATTTTCGCAAGTTCCTCTCTATCACTAATTGTGCATGAATTAGCTGAGTAGATCTATTTAGTTTTCATGTGACTTGGTGAAGAACTGACAGAGATATAGGGGCCCCAGCTCGATTCTGGTCGGAGCTACACGCACCTTACCACAATTGTGGTCAGGTCGGCCTAGTGGTCCTACACAGGGCTTGTTTAGCCACCTACTCATAGCTGGCCAGACCTACACGCACCTTTACAGACTGAGGCTAGAGGGCCTTGAATGCAGTGATTGCGCACCTGCAGTTAAATCTCATCAACCAATCAAAAACGCTGTGCTCGAAAGCATTGAGGCAGAGAACATATTATTCGTAAGCATACAGTTTTTCCAAGTGTGCTGCGGATTAGAGTTAACCCCCTTTATGCCCCCTCGATTAAGCTCATGTCTCGGCAGAAGGAGGGAGAGGATTGATTCCACGATCATCCTACATCCACGGGTCGGTAGTCAACTGCGCAGGGATCGCCTTGCGAATGCCGACAAAGGGCGACTTTGTAGCGTCGGGCGGGGTCACCGTCAGCCAATCCTTCATACACATAAAACACAATGAGCATTTGGAACTTGTAGAGAAGAGAGGCGAGGAGGATGGGCTCACCGTCACAGAGAAATGGCCCAGTTGGAAGCCTGTAACTTTGATGGGTTCGATTGGGATTTCGCCCGAGAAGGACATCCATGTCGCGCCCTCGGCCTAGAAATTGAGAAGTCCGCAATCAGACAATGTTCAAGAAAGAAATACCCAGTACTCACCGCCGGTCGGAATACTCCTTCGCCAAAGGAATCTCTGCGCCATCTATTGGTTTTGATATTGTGAACGACGGTCCCTCTTTCAGCTTAATTATTAGCGCGAATGACAAACGCAGAAGATCAACGTGCCTAACGTCCGCACAGGACTGTCTTATCAGTTGAAACCGCGTGATATTCAACTCTCCCGTCGGACGGTAGGGCATAAACCCTGCGAGAGAATCCGAAGTCCCCTCAAAGGTGATGTGGAGCGGGATGGCGTCCCCAAACCAGAATATTCGGGACTCTGGTACCGAGTATTGATGAGAACACGAAGGCGAAAGAGTCCGGGAAGGCGTACTAGGGATGTAGAACTTTACGACTATGTCATGAAGTCCGCGTTTATTCGGGTGAGCCTTCACCACGGACGAATACATCTTCCACTCTAGTCGCGCAATGAATCCTGCATTATTGCAATCCAGAGGAGCGGGGATAGGATGTGCGGGACGCGAGCGGGGCTGGTAGATAAACGGTGTAGAGAAGGTTCCAAATGAAATTTCAACTTTGGTCTCAAAGCGGGGAGAGAACAATTCAGACATACGTGCTTCCAGTGGGCAATCCAAATTTCTTCGCCTTGACGTGGGCGCTGATTGAATACTGGGATGGTTCGAATACACGAAACCGCTAGAGAGCGTTGGGTGCTTACGTTAATATCGGCGTCGAATCCGGGCACTCCTTCGAGATGGGCAAAATGTGAGGGAGGGAGCGGCTAAGAAAAAAACAATTGAAGAAAGGGCGAGGCCATAATTGATGAAATAGACCCACATAACTCCGTCCGTCCTCTTTAAATGTAGTTGGAAGCATCACGGAGAAGGATAGCCTCGAGGGGCAGACTGCGTTACCGTCCGCCTTGATCCAGAGCTTTACAGGGCCCACAGCTATCGTTGCTTCGGTACGACCACCCTCTCCTAGCTCGTGCACCTTCACGCGACCTTCCACCTACGGTAAATGATCAGGTTGAAGATCCTTGATATCGACCAATATCAACACGCTACCGTAACGTCCACAGAGGATATGTTTTCGGTTTTGGTCACCTCAATGGTGCCTGCCACTACGTCACCCGTTCCATAGACGGGGAGATTGATTTCATCTTCCTGAGCGGTGATGCGCATTTTGGCATTCCCGTTGCTGGATTTTACGATGAAAGTGCCGGTGGCCTGGGGTAGCGAGCGCGCATGGATGACAAGCCACTGCTCATCGAGTCCAGGCTCCACCGAGTACGAAGAAGTACGATCCAAGGATGATACAGTGGTTGTTTCCTTCAGCGGCTCCTGTGGTAGATCGGATAACATATGTTTGATTGAGTCGTGAATTTGGCTGGCCGTCGGTCGTTTATGAGGATCCGCAACCCAGCATTGTTCCGCCAATTCCCACAGTTTGTCGGGTAGAAGTCGGCCCCTGTCCTCCTCCTCTGGTCGCTCCGGCCTTACACCCCGTCGAACGACGAGGTCGACAAGGTCGGCATATGGGACGGAAAACAAGGGAATCTCGTCGGCGTACAGCTGGTCATAAATCAGTGCCGCCAACTGAGCGCAAAATTACAAGATACTAACCTCGTACAAGGTCATGCTGAATGCGTACACATCAGACGGCAGCCGAATTCGGGAGCCATTTAGAAGTTCTGGTGCCATCCAATTGCGACTCCCGTGTATTTGAGGAGCTTCTACGGTGGTGACCGTACGTGACGCAGCATCTGCCTTGAGCCGTGCGAGGCCGAAGTCGCAAAGTAGGGCCCGCCCTGAGTTCTCGACAAGGACATTTATCTATATATTTTGCGGCGCGGATCTTGGGTCTTTAGAAGACAAGGGGAGGAAAAACTTACGGCTTTCAAGTCTCCGTGGCAGATATTGCGTGAGTGGAGGTATCCCAAGCCGAGGGAAATATCACGAAGCTACGCAAAATGAGTCAGCGTTCGACGGGGTGCCAACCAAAGCGAACACCTACGATGTATAATGGGTCAAAGGTGGATCGTGTCCTGAGGAAGTCTTTGGCGTTGTGTTGCACGTAGGGCATGACAATGAACGGCTTATCGTCCAAAGTATTTGCGCCGAGGAACTGCACAACATTTGGGTGACGTAGTGTTGACCAGATCTATGGTCGTTGCTGTGAATTATCACAGTGCTTCCGATTTGTTCACTTACATCAATTTCGTTCCGAAGCGACTGTCGTCAAATGGATAAGCATTCTCGAGACTTCTGGCCGTGAAAGACTCACAGCAAGGCTTGGCTTGATTCCCTCCTCATTCCGCAGGACTTTGATCGCCACCTCTGTTCGATTCCAGGTCCCTCGGTATACCGTTCCGCTGCGAGGGTGAGGATAATCCGAAGCTAAAACCGGCCAACTCACAAACTGCCTGCGCCGATTTCCGCGCCGTAATCGACTTCAAAGGAGGCGATCATCCAATCCTCCACCTTCACCGATGTGCCGCTCCTGGATGTCAAGTATTGTAGAGTATGGGTGTAGAACTTTTGCTCCTCGCGATCGATACTCTGGTTATTGAGTTGTTTCTGGAGGGACACCATCATTGCGATTGTGTTATTTTGGTTAATTTCTTGAAATGTTGAAGATGGATTAAATCGAATCGGATGGCGAGCGTAATCTTCACTCACCAAGCGTGCGGAGCAGTTTCGTGTTATTTTTTTCAAGGGAACTCAGATATGTATGTAAGGCTACTGCGTCCCGCGCCTGTGCCTTCGTGTTTTTGGCAACCATCGTGTTGATATTCAGAAGTGAGGAGATCTCCGACCGCCGTCAGCCCATACTCACTGACTGCATAGGAAACAAACCTGGAAAGCATTAATGCACCCCCCGATTCGCTTGTGGAACGCCTCGATCTTGAAAACACGCGCATCCTTCTGGAACAGCATCCTCAAAAATCCGGATTCCTTCTCAGTTTCAGCGAAGCGATGAATATCCCGAAGGAGCCTGCACATCCAGATTGAGCGCGAACGCGAACAGCGGATTAGTGGACCGCGCGCACGTTTCCAAATCCTCCAGGGGCTTGGCGCATTTCTCTGGAACGAGTCGAGATTCACTGAATTCAGTATTGAGCGTTGCTAAAAGCTGTTTGGTGGAGGTGACCAAAACCCCCATCTGCTCCTTGCTGGCGTGGAGCGCCTGCACAGTGGAGACGATCCAGCTCAAGACGGCGAACGCTGTACCAAGTGAAGAGACAATGTTGACGGGCATAACAGCACCAGGCGGTGAAGGGGAAGGTCTTGAAGAAGCAGAGCTGTCAGATGTTGTCGATACCAAGGAGAAGGGCGAGGGGATCTATCAGATGGTCGGCATGGTGAATTCATGTATTGCCGTGCCAGTCCCCTTCCCCCTTGCGATTCAAACCACCGGTCATGGATCGGGTGTCCTGGAGAGCAGCATATTTCAGGGGATGTCCATGTACTGCATGGCCATTTTGAACGGTGAGGATAGCAGTGGCCCTAACTAACACCGCAGACAGATCTTCTCCCGCTCAGCGTGCGAACCATCACTCACTGCGTTCAGGCGGCACGTAGACCGACTCTGTCTCCCTGGGTGGCCCTGTGCCTACGTGCCGAGACCGACCCTGCCGCCATCACGTCGGCACAGGTCTGCCTCCCTTCGCCGACCTGGTCCTCCGTCATGTCGACGCACCCTGCCTCCCTATGCCTACCTCCCGGCGGCACAGGTAGGCAAATTATGCTTGACCGACCACATTCATTAGCGCTTGCTTTCCACTTAAATTGATATTGTTCACATGCGCCCACATGGAAGATAGTTCGATCAAGGTTCGATGGCAATGTGTTCTCTCGACATGGGAGCTTCATCGACCATGTGTGATGGTCAATGTCGGTCAACGTGGACTGCTTTCCTCTTCGCCCGCTCACCTCGTCCCCTTGACGTTCGTTTGGAATCGACATGAGCCGCCGCAATGTCGGCGGTTCGCAACCGCACACCAATACAAATACTCTTTACATGGAAGTGCCGCATGGGAACCCGTATGTGCCACACCGCTTCCAAGGGAGCAAGCTTTCAATATGCACCCAGCTTTCAAAGCCATGCTGCAGCTACCAGCCTCAGAGGTCCATCTGACCACCTTGGGCTTGGACCTCCTCCGTAAGCGCACAGAACATCTAAATAGATCACACTTCACTCGTATTATTTCCAGCGCCGCAAACAACACCTATCTGCGGGCGTCCTCCGAGTCACTCAACGCCCCAATGGCTACTAACCGCGCGGGTTTCGGACGTTAAACTTCCCTCTTCCATGACGCTGATACCCCGACTCAGACGAATCGACACTACCACCTACGGAGAGCTGATTTATACCTTACCCTGCGCGAAGCCCTGAGCACAGCTAGTTAGCTAGACTGGCTTGTTGGGATGGTACAGACTCTGATGCAGGATAACTCTGACCTGAAGCAGGACATACTAGACTCGCCACCAGTCTGCCATGGACAGCAGATCTTCGTGCAAGCACGTTGCCGTAGGCAGACTGGTAGTTCTCGGAAATTGTCAATGCTGTGCCAAAACAGAAAAAAAAAACGGACCGCGCCTGTATTCCGAGTGCTACAGGTACCCTACTCAAAATCAAGTTTTTCCGGAAGAAATTTCATTACATAAAGAGATGAAAAATATGGGTATCTCATTGTCTGCGGATTCTCAATGCGAACCGAATGAGCCTATTTCCAAGGGAAGCGACTAAGATTGGAGCTCAGGGCAGCTGCTCTTGTGAAAATTTGCCAAAACAGAAAAAAAACGGACCGCGCCTGTTGTACCGCAAAGAGCTATAATGTGCATGGCAGGTCGGCCAATAGGCTGACGAAGCGCAACGATCGCGAGACTGAATCTAGGAAAAGAGCGGAAGCGATGGACACCCGATAGATACGATCCACTCCAATGTACGAGTTACATGGATCCCGCAGACGAGCGGCGAGTCGAGTCGAGTCCGACACGCAAGTGTAGGGTGGTTTTTAATCCACGCCAACAACTACGCGCCTTGATCTCCACCCTCCCGCTCGGTGCGCCAGACCGAGAGCGGAAGAGAAGAATAAGGCCGGCGGTAAGCGCGAGCAGAGGCTGATGCACGGGGATATAACGTGATAAGGGAATGAATGTGAGAGGTAATCGGGGAATATGGATTGATGGATAGAGAGGTAGGAAAAGGAAGGCTGTAAACGCACGAGTGAACGCGGGGTGAAGGAAAGATAGCGGTAAGTGCGGGTGAACGCGGATGCGCGGGAGGAAAAGGAAGGGAGCGGAGGGGATAAGCCAACCGAATATTGGAGGAAAAGGCGCGGTGGGGACGGAGAACCCGGGCAATGATGCAGAGACGCAGAGGCGCGCAGACGCATAAGCAGACACAAACGCCAGGCCGAGGAAGGATGGAAGATGGAGGCGGGAAGACTTGAAGCTGTCGTGCGCAGATTCGATTAGAGGAGTGTGGACACTGGGCGTGGGAAGACGAGCACAAAACGAAGGCGCGCGGTAGAGATCAATCGCATCGCAGGCGGGTGCTGACCATCGCAATTGATTAGTTTGAGGCGTTAAGCCGAGCGAAAGGGACATGGATGCGGTGTGGGTACGCACAAGGACAAGGAAGCGCGATGAAGGTGAATAAAGTTCTCGTCTGTGTGCAGCGGGTCTAAGTCGAGCCGAGATAAGGGTGTGTGGAATAGAAGTGGGAAGAGGAGCAGGCAGAATACGCACCAGGAAACCTCTCCCACGCGTAATGCTTCCTGACTCACCGCAGATGATAGGGCTACCTACTGTGTTACCGATACTAATTGGAGCTATTTCGGGCATGAAATCACTGCGTTCCGACCCCCTGTAGGCACACCCTGTGTCTACTGCCGTAGACAACATGTAGGCAAACCTGTTCGCCTACATATGCCTACAGCATGTAGACACTCTTAGTGTACGTGAGTCTACAGTGGTCGAGTCAATTTTAATGACAGAAACTTACGGCTGACTTGCCTTTCATCCCCTGGCTATTGACGACCGTTTCGCCTTCTATTTCGGGTTCAGGATTGCCAGCAACGTCTAGCGGGGCCAGATCGCCTCCCACGCTCGAATCAGAACCTAAGGGAAAATTTACTTCGGCCGAATAGAAGACATTAGATGACACTCACCGTCTTCATGCTCGGACTCGGTAGCATGTTTACGTCTGCCTGATAAAAGCTTCGCGAACGACGGAGGGGGATCCGTCTTCGCGTTATGCGCGAGCAGGCCTTATTTGCGCCGGTCACAGAATCAAATCAGCTTGAGGATAATCTGCAATTTCTTTGCTTACCCAGTGGCGGCAGGTTGAGGCTTCGTTGCCTCGACCTCTTCCTCAGCTGCCTTGACGGCACTAGTCTTGACATCGTTCTTGGGGCTGGAGCGATGAGCGAACAGAGGTAGAAAGTAAGGGTCGTCCGCAAGTTGGGGATTCTCTTTAATATGACGCTGGATCGCGCGGGGGAGGGCATCCTTCTTGAGCGTAGCGTGATCCGGGCCGTCCAGTTTCGTGAACGCGGCAATGCTCTGAAGCTCGCCAATGAGCTTTTTGTTGATGGCGCGATCTGAGAGCACAATTGCAGGGGTGACTGGAGTGGACATGGTGGGCGAGAAACAGAGATGCCGCCCGACCGCGCTTGGAGATTTAAGGAAATCACAGGAAATCACAGGAAAAGGGGGGCCAACATGGCGCCATGGTCGCGTGTTTTGCTTACTGGGGCAGCACCATATGGACTTGAAACACATCCAGCAGTTTGCAGTGGAACCCAGCAGTATACAGTGGATTTGAACACGAAAAGGAGGCCGGTGGTGATTGGTGGAATCTGTCAATCACAATGATACACAGTGCGCAACACTGCCTATCAGCGTCCGCCAACGGCCGCCGGTAACCAGTGGCGGCCATCGGTGGACGCCAGTGACTTTGCTAGTGGAGGGCATATTACTCAGTCATTGCGATCTCCTAACACCTGTCACCGGGTAAATTACAGACTAAGCAACGAGGGTCGTTCATTATTTGCATTGTCTTTTGCTTCATGAATGGCCACAGGTACTGATGGATTTGGCTACATGCAGGGAAAAAGAGATGAAAGCAAGCCGCGGTGAACTTGAAATGGGGAGGGCCGAGAAGAAGAGAGTACTTGCACTCTTCGGTTACGTCCGGTGCCGGGGATTTGAGGAGGCTTCGGGAGCGGGGTGACCCAACGGAGACCAGGCGGATAAAGAGTGCTAAGCGAGGGCTCGAAATGCTTATTTGATTTTTTTTTGCGTGGAGTTGGGGAGTAAAATGAAACGGCGGAAGAAGATGGACAAAATAATACCCTATACATGCAAGAGGACCGCGTTCATTATCTCGCCTCTAGTGGGACAACATTTGAATGTCCGGAGGTGAAGCCGCCAAGAAGCACCCAAAAATCGCGGAAAACAGATCGAGTAATTAAAAAGTGCGGCCTGATCATGGGTATTCAGGTCCTCGGCACAACGGACCTTAACTCATTGATTCGCTGTCAAATGGAATCAAGTCCAGTCACTCCTATACAGACACTTCAACGAAGATTGATCTCGTTCCTCGCTTTTTTGAAACTCAGGGCATGGGTTCACTCGCTTTCCTTGGCCACCGTAAAATTCACTCATGCGTGGGGACACTTGGCCCACCTCAGTGCGTTTGGACGGGATGTTTTAGCCCCTGTATGGAGTATGTCCGGGGTATTTACGACTTTCGTGCATTTCCTCACCCCAGTCCTTGTAGCGGATCCCAACGGAAGTGAATGGATTCCACAAGACATTGCGCGAATAATAGTCTAGCGACTTCCATCTCAAAACTTGGGTCTACATGGGACGCTTTTCTGCTGCGAGCAAGATACCGCTCGTAATCAGTGTAAACGTCGAATTGATGCAGAAGAGTAAGAAAATGAAGGCAAAAACAAAAAAAAAAATTGTGAACAAAATACATGACCCAGGCCCGAACCGAACGAGCACTTCTCTTTACTTACTGACCAGGGTGCCAAGGAATAGAGATGCGGACCATCCGCCACCAGGTCAGTATCCACTTTGCATCAAACTTGAATACCCCGAATAAGAACCAATAGAGAGAGCTCAAGGCTGCAATAGTTCATTCAAATAAAGGGGCGAATTACTCACCACTCGCTCAATATTTCGCGCGCAGATATCCTATGCCGCAAGTGTTTGTCAGTGTAACCTTCGAAGCAGGAGCAAAGCAGGAGACCAATTGCAGAGAAAAGAAACAAAAGCGTTGAGTCCGAATTCATGACCCAGCCTCAAATCAAACGAACGGACGACTTCTCCCCGACGGAAAGAAGCGTGCAGGAGACAGAGATCCGGACCGCACGCCATTGGGTCTATATGCACTTTGTTGAACCTGTACTAACCATCATCGAAGCCATCGAGTC